>SNQJ01S0138377.1:0-12580 GCA_010110895.2 Picea sitchensis | reverse complement strand
TTATGATCTTTTACATGAAGTTCAAAGTACAACCATTTGAGTTAGTTTATTGAATTTAATTTTTCTAAGGAAAATGTAATGGGTAAATATAATGAATGCTTTCCCACTTTCTAAGTAACATCCCTAGTAAAGTCGTTGACATAGACTAGTATGTTTAATCACTGGGGATTTGAATTGGAGATTTATTATCACCACCTTAAATCCATCTTAACTAGTAATCTATGAAGCTCTGAGACAGATCAAATCTCTAGATGTGCAAACCTTTTTTAGAGTATAAAACTTGAGAAAAAGTTAAAAGTTTGCACCTCTATATATTTGATCCCTCTCCACTCTTGATAAATCAAAAGTTAAACGGATCTAGACTAGTTATATATATAAAGTATTATTATTATTTTAATAAGATATGCTATATGAGCATTTCTCTCATACTAAATTGTAAAGGACATCTCTACTCAATAAAATCAACCAAATACCCAATAACATTAATGATACCCACTATAAGCAACTCTTAACACTTTTTACACATATTTCAATTTTTTTAAAATATTTTTAAAATTAAATGCTTAATAAATCCAAAATAAAAATAAACTTAAATATATAATAATCTATAAACACTTTTATAATAAAAATAATTTATTTATTTTTAAAATAAAACTAACATATATGGAATTCTTATTTAAAAAACCTCACATTAATATAATCATTCATTTTCTTGACGACCTTTTAGTTTATTTATTTTTAAAATAAAACTAACATGTATGGAATTCTTATTTAGAAAACCTCACATTAATATAATCATTCATATTCTTGACGACCTTTTCTAACAAAAATAGATATTGGATTTTTTATTTAATATTTAAATTATATGGATTCCCATGAAAGTTTATATTCTTTTCAATGTCATCTTTAAGTGGTGGTATTTCTTCCTTGATTAAAAAAAGGACCCTAAAATTTTTGATTGCAAGGTTTTTTAGTTTATTTATTTTTAAAATAAAACTAACATGTACGGAATTCTTATTTAGAAAACCTCGCATTAATATAATCATTCATATTCTTGACGACCTTTTCTAACAAAATTAGATATTGGATTTTTTATTTAATATTTAAATTATATGGATTCCCATGAAAGTTTATATTCTTTTTAATGTCATCTTTAAGTGGTGGTATTTCTTCCTTGATAAAAAAAAAGGACCCTAAAATTTTTGATTGCAAGGTTTTTTTAATTGTTTATTAGAATTTAGACATGTTATTTGTAAATGATTGATTCTTTTAAACCTAGACCGTTCTTGGAATACATGAAGAATTTTTATGGGTACAAGTAACCAATTTTATATCATTGAAAATAGAGCATTTTCCTCTTAAACATATAACATAATGTTAGGGTTTTGTAGTAACTTTTTCTAGATAAGTAAGGAATATGTTCTTACTTAATTAAAAGTGGTTTTCATTTTTTAAATAATTAAAGTTTGTCATAAATAAATGTTAGGTGAGAAGGTCTACTAACTAGTTGATGTGGCTTCATTAATGAAGGTTTATTAAGTGGGTAGGGTTTGGGATATATATAAACTATTTATAAATAGTAGAAGTTATGTCAAATGATTAATATTGTATTGTCAGGATGATGCTTGGATGATTGCAGTAGGCTAGGGGTGTTGGAGTATTAGGGCTTTTCTCTTTGATACTTGGAGATTAAGTATCATGGATTCCCTATTATTTTATTACCACATAGACTTCTTTTGGATATCTGATTTTAGAGTTGGTTTGGGTGACTCTACCAAGATCCACTAGCACGATATAATCCTCAATAGCGGGGATGATTCTTTGAGGCATTACAACTTAGGAGGGCAGTCTAAGCAGGAGGGGCAAATATCTATGATCAAAGTAGTATAATGACAACATGATGAGTCCTTTCTGGTGATATCATGGGACCTTGTGATTTTATGGGTTGATAGTTTGGTAGTTGATACATATAGGAGAGTGACTTGTTACTCTAAGGAGCCTATGGCACAATGGATCAATTTCCTAGGTGAGACATTCTATGAAGAGTGTATTGATTTTTCACAATATCTGGTTGCTTTACTGATAGATGACCTTCAAGGGGCCCCTAGTGTTAGCACATTGCAGGACAATATTGTGGGCGGTTGGTGCTCTGCATCTTTCAGATGGGTTTGGGGCCTAGGGATCATCATTAGCTCCAGCTTGGTTTAGTTTTTTGTTCCTATGGATATGATGGCATTACTTGAGGACAAGCAATCTTTGGGAAGGGAGGATTTGTCATGTCCTCGTTTTTGGATTTCCCTGTTCATAAGTGGAAATGACTTATGTGGCTTGTCAGTGAAGAAAAAGGGAGTCAAAAGGGGTTATTTAATGTCACTTAATTATGAGATGTTATGTATTTAAAGTGACATTAGATTAATAAGTTACTTATATATTATTAAAAGTGAATTTTAATCCTAAAATGAAAGAAAAGGGGGATACGGGTAATATTTGATTTTGTCAAAAAGGGGATAAGGGTTACATTTGATTTAGTCAAAAAGGGGAAAGTTCTAGAAGTCATGGAGAAAGGATAAAAGGAGGGGTAGAGCCTCACTTTGGAATTATGATTTGATCTCTCATTTTGAAAGTTCTCTTGGAGCCATTGTTTTGTTAGGGTTTAGCAAAACCCCTCCACTATTGGTTTGGTTTCGGTGGTGCAATATCCACCCTAGCTAGACAAGAGGGGAATCTTGGATCATGTAGGGAATTCACAAAATTTGTCAAAGGAATCTGTACTCCGTTGTTGCAAGTGCTAGGAGGGTTTCAAGGAAATTGGGGCAGACAACATCATCATAGGTTAAGAACAGGTGTCCAACGACACATAATTGGTTTTTCAGCCTCTTCACGCGACACATTGTTGGTGGTCCAGCTACGTCCCATGAAGATCTCTGTAGACTAGTAGAGATGCACCATTTACAGGAAATCGATTGGTTGTTCGACCGAGAAGAGGTAGATTGGAGTACGACCATAGAAGTGCTATAGATTTGGGAGGGTTTTCAACCCTTTTCTGATTTGGAGTAGTGTGGCATCATCTTCAATAGAGACATTGGAACCATTTATCCACGTTTTGATAGTTTCTTGTGTGCTTAGGAGCATGTTGCAGTTGCATAACAACCTTTATTTATTGTTGTTGAAGTATATTGTATTGATGTTCACCATTCATAATAAAATTCCATCACTGTCTCTTATTTATGTGGTATGCAATATGTTTGACAAAATATCCATTGGGGAAACACTTGCATATTGTTTGTAGAAAGTTATCAACCAATAATATAACATAAAAAAATATGAATACAAAGTGTTTGACAAAATCACAAAACCAAAAACAACATTAGCAGAAAACAAACACTAATGTCCTAGCCTAGCACCTCTAGGGACATTACAAGACATGTACGAGTATCACCCTTTTTGGGGAGACTTGAACTTTGCGGCATTTTTAAGATCATGACCTAAAAAAACATTATTGTTCCAAATAAAATCATAAATAATGAAAAAAATGAAAAAATATTAATGATAAATAAATAAATAAAATAATAAAGGAAAATACCCAAACCAAGGGGAAAAACATATTATTTTAAATTAAGAAAACCTACTTTTAAAGCAAAAAACAAAAATTAAACAAAATTAAAGCAATCAAAAGGAGTGTGGAAAAAACAATTGAAATGATATATTGATGATGATGATTAATGTCCACGGAGATCAAAATTGGTCTGTCATACCTTAAGAAAGGTAAAAGATTACTTATATTTCTTTAGAATGTTATTTCTATGCTCAAAAAACATTAATAGAAGCATTCCAAGGTCACCATAGTTTTGATGACTTAGTAGGTTAGTAAGGTCGGTATTGTGATAAATATTTTGTAATTGTGATCTAATTTGGGTATATGCAAGGCACCCTAAGAGAAAGTGTTTTTCATCTTCAACCCTCTTAGTGTCATGTAGATCATAGATTCTTTCATCCCACAGTGTTTTTGGAATTTGGCAACACCTAATTTCACTATGTAGCTTATAAGAGTTTCTTCTTATTTTAACAATGTCGATTTTCTTCTTTACGCTAGTCAAAATATAGGGATATTGTTTATCTTCTAGGTTAGGGTTGACCACCCCCTTATAGTATATTAATTTTTTTTTATCCTCTAATTATTTATTGCAGCACAGATTCTCGTTAAATTTAGATGTAATAATATTTTTAATATTATTGGTATTCTATATAATGACTTCTTCATTTATTCCCCAATGATTTAACCAAGACTTGGCATCTTTATGCCAACCTCGCTTCANGAGTTTCTTCTTATTTTAACAATGTCGATTTTCTTCTTTACGCTAGTCAAAATATAGGGATATTGTTTATCTTCTAGGTTAGGGTTGACCACCCCCTTATAGTATATTAATTTTTTTTTATCCTCTAATTATTTATTGCAGCATAGATTCTCGTTAAATTTAGATGTAATAATATTTTTAATATTATTGGTATTCTATATAATGACTTCTTCATTTATTCCCCAATGATTTAACCAAGACTTGGCATCTTTATGCCAACCTCGCTTCAACCACTGGTCGTTTTGGATTGACTTTGAACAAATTTTGGGGAGCCTCTTGTCATCGATGTTGTTTATCTTTTTCTTGTACATTAAGTACCTAATCATATCCATGCTCTCAATGGAGGAAAGGTTCACTTATGTAAGGAGGATAAGATAGGGTGTGTTACCTTTAATTTTGAGATTATAAGTTATATATAGTTTGGATCCACTCTATATTTCTCCATGATTCTATAGATATATTGCATCCTCAAACTTCACATCCATACAAGATAACATGAGTGATGAGAGTCTCAAAGAGGAGTTTTTTTGTATCCCATAGCCAAAGGTTTCCTAATTTACAATGGTTTTCAAGTGCATTTTAAGATTTCCACCCTCCATTTATCCCTTTCTCAACACTATAGTTCCAAAAGAGCTTATGATGAATATCGATTTTGAGATATTTGTATGAAGGAAATTACTTGATAGAGATTTATGAGCGGAACGAAATAAATAACAAACTGAATACAATAACACAAAGATATGGAGAACAACAACAAATATCCAGTGAACAACAACTTCTATTGAATAAATAAAATATGTTGAAACCGTAAAACTGCAGAACTGAAAAAGAACTTGCTTGAATGGTGGTAGCTATCTCTGAGAAGAGATGTGGCTGCTACACACATATGTCTGAGCATAATGATTACAATGAGGCTCCAGAGAATTTTTTAACATTACTCATGAATGCCAAAATCCTAGACATCCAAAAACCTAACCCTAAGAGATGATATGCCAAAAGTTATGTTGGCCCCAATGGGTAAGTTGGTACCTCAACTTCCTTGGGTCATAACTTTTGCATACGAGCTTCGTTTTAGGCATGTGATAGCATGTTGGAAAGGTATTTTCAAGAACTACACATTATACCATCAAACTCTGACTTTGATGATAGTTTGATTGTGGCAAGCCAAAAAAAACACTTTTAGGGCCCCAAAACGGCCCCGAAAGTACAAAAAGATGCACTGACATGAAGAATTCCAAAATAAGCCACTTGGTATAGGTGGGAGGCCACCAATATCCACCTAGATGTCGTGTAGGGCTTCAGGATAGCCTCGGAAGTGCATAACCCACAATTACAAAGAAATGTCATCATTACAGAGAAACATGTTGAACTATAAACTGTCAAAAGGATCCAGTTAATGGAGCATGATGATGAGTGCAGCCACAAGAGGTCAATTGAGGTAGTCAGCGACACGATTTGTGCTCCCTACCTTATACTTGATGTTGATATGGAACTACTGCAAGTATGTGGACCACTTCTGATGACGATCGTTCTGCAACTTCCCCCATGTCTGTATGAACTACATAGGCTTGTGATCAGTGTGGATGATTGTCTCCTTTCCTAGAATGTAATGTTTCAATTGGTGACAGACTTGTACAATGGAATACATTTCCTTATCATAGGTGGGGTATTTCTGAAAATTATTTGAGAGTGTCTCACTATGGTATTCTTCTGGATGACCATGATGAGTGAGAACTGCGCCTACAACATATTCAGATGCATCAGTCTCAATCTCAAATAGTTCTTGCAGATTGAGTAAGGAAAGTACTAGAGATGAGCATAAGTGATGCTTCATATCATCAAATGGTCGTTGTTGTGCCTTCCCCCACATGAAAGTTTCCTTGCCACTGCCCTTGGTCACTTAGCTGAGGGCCCATGCAATATGGGAGAATCCCAACATGAACCGTTGGTAGAAGTTGGTAAGTCCTAAGAAGCTCCAAAGCTTAGTTATTGTGGTCATGGTTGGCCAGTCACATGTGACTTGGATATTAGTTGGATCCACATGTACCCCATGTTCATCAATAATGTATCCAAATTATTGAACCCTGTTCATGCCAAAGGAGCATTTTTCCAAGTTGGCATATAGCTTGTGCTGCTGCAGAGTGCTCAAAACCTGTTGAATATGCTGCATGTTCTCCTCCCAATTTCTGTTGAATATGAGTATGTCATCTAGATATACCACCACAAAAGAGTTGGTGAAGGGTCTCAATACATCATCCATCAACCTCATGAAAGTTGTTGGTGCATTTGTTAGGCCAAAGGGCATGACCAACCATTTGAACAGACCTTCTTTATATTTGAAAAATGTCTTCCATACATTAGTCAGTTCGATGGGAACCTAGTGGTAGCCAGACTTTAGGTCAATCTTGCTGAAGAACTTGGCCCCCTTGAGTTGGTCAAGAAGGTCATCAATTTAGGGAATTGGGTACCGATTCCTGACTGTGATTTTTTTAATGCTCTGTAATCAATGTAGAGCCGTCAGGTCCCGTCTTTCTTATGCACTGGTACAATTAGGCTTCTGCAAGGGGAGGATATAGGTATGATGTGATCCTTTTGAAGAATCTATTGTATCTGACGCTTAGTTTCGTCATTTTCCATCACTGAGGGACGATAATATAGTCCATTAGGCAGAGGTTCACCAGGGGTCATATCAATTGGATGCTTGACTTGGTAATGCATCAGTACCCCGATGGGTGAGGAGAAGATATCTCTGTACTCTTCCACGATTCTGTCCACTTACTTCTGTTGCAAAGAGAGGCTCTGTGTAGAGGTCACATATGTGGTAACGATATTTTGCTTACTGTGAGCATGGATCACAAAGAAGATGAACTTCTCGGTTTGTGAAATGACCTTACTGCATTGCTTAGCAAAGATTAAAGAAATAACATTAGGCGATGTTACCTCTGGTATCATGTACAATTGTCTAACCAAAGTAATAATAACAATGCGGGGTCTAAACTCATACACAACATGTCACTTCCACAAATATGGTTTTCCTAAAAGAACATCACAAACTTCAAGGGGAGCAATATCACACAATACCTCATCTTTGAAGGGCTTGATGTCATAGGGAAGAAGACATTGTTGGTTGATGCGAAGATCTCTTCCTTGGCGAAGCCAGACTACGGTGTAGAGTTGCGGGTGCAGTGTCATCGGTAGGTCCATCCGCTTGATGACCTCTGCTGAGATCAGATTCTTCTAATTGTCGCTATTGATAATGAAATGAAGAAGACCCCCCTTTACCCACATCTGTGAGTGAAAGAGGAGTTCCCCTTCCTCTGGTTCTTCTGGTTCACTTGGCTGGACTTTGGTGGTAGTGATAGTGGCGATGGGTTGAACATTGATAATCCACTTCCCTCCTTTTGGATTTGATTCAGAGTCAGAATATGCCTCTGACTCAGAAGCTTTCAGCTCAACCACCAATGACTTCTTGGAGTGACATTCTTCGGTGTTGTGCCAAGGGATTTTATGGTATTCACGCCACTTTCTCGTGTCCTTCTTCGACTTCTCATTACCCTTCTTGTGTTGCGGCTTGGACTCATTGTCCTGAGAGTGGCCATATTTTCTCTGTCCCTTGTTTTATGGGTTGGGGCCGCCTTTTCCCTGCTTCGACTGTGAAGAGTTTTCAGATCCAAAATCTCGCCTCTTCTACTTAAATTTCTGCTTGATCTTGATAGCATATCTAAAATTCGTACCTAATTATTCGATGTCCAAAAACTTCATATATGTTTGAATGTATCTATGTAGAAAACCGCGATATTTGAGCAACAAATGTCTTTCAAAGTATGTGATACCCAATTTGGTGTGTAGGGTATGGAAAATATTGGTGAAATATGGTACTGTTTGGTCCCTTTCTTGACACAGGGTGGTCCATCTTGTGTATTGGTCCTCGTAGATTCCAACAGGGTAGTACTATTCTTTAATGGCATCCCTGAAGGAATCCCATGTGGGGGAGACCACAAATATTGAAAATTCCTCTATGGCCCTTTTCTCAGAGTAAGTATCCCACTAGTCCTTAACATGGGGGACGACCTTGAGGAGTGAAAAAGTAATATTTTCCCTATCGGAAAAATTATGGACCGAAAAATACCCTTTAAGCAGATTCAACCATTTATCTACAACATCTGCATCTATCAATCCTTAAAATAATGGAATATCAAAATTTACTTGTACCTTGAAGGGGGTTGCATGACCTCTTGATGAATATTTGTCTCCTATGGGAAGCCACTGAAGGATCTATGCAAATCTGTCCATTATTTCGTTCCTTTTTCGTCCAAGGGATTCCTTGAGAAACAATTTAAAAGGATCTCTTGCTCCATCATCTTTCTTCTTGTCCCCCATGAGTTTTTTTCTATCTTGGCATGACCTATCTTGCAAAGGTTCGACTGGTTCAAGTCCCAACTTCTTGTACCCAGATCTTGTCGGGAACATGGATGAAGAAAAATAAATTAAGAACAAACTGCTCTGATACCATTGATCCGCATTTATGAGTGGAACAAAATAAATAACAGATTGAATACAATAACACAGAGATACGAAGAACAACAATATATATTCAGTGAACAATAACTTCCATTGAATAAATAAAATAGGTTGGAATTGTAAAACTGCAGAACTGAAAACAACTTGCTCGAATGGTGGTAGTTATCTCTGAGAAGAGATGTGACTATTATGCGCATCCATCTGAGCAGAATCATTACAATGAGGCTACAGGGGCCTTTTTAACATTGCTCATGAATGTAAAAACCCTAGACATCCAAAAACCTAACCCTAGGATATGAAACGCCAAAAGTTATGTGGGCCCCGAGGGTTAAGTTGGCACCTCACATTCCCAGGGTCGTAACTTTTGCATACGACCTATGTTTTAGGTGTGTGATATCCCATTGAAAAGGTATTTTCGAGAACTACACATTATGCCATCAAAATTTGACTTTGTCTATAGTTTGACTATGGCAAGCCAATAAAACATTGTTTAGGGCCCCAAAACGGCTCTGGAAGTACAAAAAGATGTATTGACATGAAAAATTCCAAAATAAGCCAGTTGGAATAAGTGGGTGGCCACAGATATCCACTTGGATGTTGTGTATGGGTTCAGGATAGCCCCGAAAGTGCAGAACCCACAATTACAAAGAAATGTCATCATTACAGAGAAACATGTTGAACTAAAAACTTCCAAAAGGAACTAGTTGGAATAGGTGGGTGGCCACCAATATCAACCTGGATCATTACTCTAAGCTATTGTTTTCATAAATGAAAGTACCATAGGTGATATTTTGGATTTAATTATCATAACCTTTGATTTGTGAGTGTTCACAGTCATTACCCATATTAGAGAAGAAGTCCTTGAGGATTCTTAGTTTCTTACTATGGTCATAGGGACTCCTCTCCATAAAAACAATATCATTAATGTAAACAAGAAGGATGATGATTATACCAATGACAGTTGAGCTGACACAACCTTCATCTTCCAAATAGTCTTCTAACTTCTAACTTGTCAATGTATATGCCAAAAAGGGTAGGGATAGGGGTCAACCTTTCCTAACTCCTATATTATAGTTAATTTCCTTCAACGAGCCCTCAATGTTCCTAAACTTGGCAATAACATTATCATACAACCTTACCATGGAAACTCTCAACTTCAAAGGAAAATTTATCTCTTCTAACATATTCTAAAGGTTAGTCATGGTCACTATGTCAAAATATTTTCTAAATTCAATGAAACAACAAAGGAGATAGATTTTATTATTACAACACTCCTCTTCAATGATCCTAACCATAACAAGGTGGTTCATAGTCAAACAATATCCTTTAAATCCAACCTGGCCTTTAGCTCTTTTTCTGTGGCTTTCTAGCCATATGTTGATTCTCTTTTAAAAAATACTTCCATATAGCTTGAGTAAAATGTGGCTAATCATAATGGTCCTATAATTAGAGGGATTGTTTTTATCCCCACTTTTAAAAATAGGTGCATTGAGGCTTTGAATCCAAGGTTTAGGGAAGCCCTGATTGATTGCTAAATTGAAGAGCTTGTGTATGGGAGGGATGAGGATATACCCTCCATTTTTTAAAATATCATCTCAGTAGCCTTCAATGTCCTCTGGTTTCCCTTTTGCGAGTTGCTTAACCCCAAAATTTATGTATTCTATAGAAAAAACTTCATCCTCTATGGAAACATTATGAATGTTGTCCACAACATAAGAGGATTCATAAAGATTTTTAAGGGAAGAATTACATTCCTTCAGGTAAATCATATTATTTTCTTTAGTTTTATGAGTCATAATTTGCCTCCAAAACTTCTTAGAATCTATCTTAGATAGATGCAAAAGCTTCTCTTGATTCC
The DNA here is from genome assembly GCA_010110895.2 of Picea sitchensis. NCBI lineage: Eukaryota > Viridiplantae > Streptophyta > Pinopsida > Pinales > Pinaceae > Picea > Picea sitchensis. The sequence continues at coordinate 1,846 of SNQJ01S0138377.1, read as the reverse complement.
TATTTATGTAGTTGTTTTTTCCCTTTTAATTAGGCTTTGTATCTATTTGTCTTATTATATTTTAAGGACTCATTAGAAGCATCTCTAATGGATTTTCTAGCAGTTTTACACTCATTATTGTACCGAGGGTTGGTTGTTCTATTTTTCTTTTTACATAACATCTTGATAAATAAATTTTTAATGGAAGTAGAGATGTTTACAGTAGTAAAATTATAATACAGGTCTTCAATATTGTTCTTATATGATAGGATATTTAATTCACTATTTAAGTCCTTTAAGAAAGGATTAGCTTTATTTTTGTAAAAAAGCAAATGCCTTTGGCTATAAAAGTTCTCTTCAATGGGGATTTTCTGCATGACAAAGTTTAGATTCATGGTTAAGGGCCTATGATTATTGTTGAGCTCATGGTCATTTAAAAGGTCAAAAATTATTGTTTGATTGTATATGAGGATATATGATATCACATGATCCATGACATTGCTGCCTAACCCATGGATACAAGCCATCCGATTATAATTCAACCACTTCATTAGACCATTGAAAATTATTAAATCTTGAGAATTGTATAGCTTGATTAGGTTGGTACCAAACAAATTATTGGTCAGGTCTTTAGAGTTTTTTTTGTATCTATTAGCTAAAACAAGGTCCTCATCTAGCCATAAAGGATTAGGGTTGGAATCATTTCTTAAAAGAATAACTTGATTAGTTGCAGTTCTAGCATTAAAGTATCATTGCAGGGGGATACTACCTTCATTTATTAGATTGTAAATATCTTTTTCTAAGCTTTTATAGGGACACTTTTTTATCTAGATTGTTTTTCTTATAAAACGTAGAATTAATAGGTGTGAAATAACATATTTCCATACAAATATTATTAGGATTAATATTTGAAATATCCATCCATATGCACTAATTGAGAGGGTATTTATTATGCACCCAAATGCGATGAGAAATGTTCATTTTTATGTAGAAAACTATGCCTTCAATCCATCTACATGGAAATTTATTGTTCCATGCAAGCGACAAAAAAAAATCCTTCTATGTTAGGAGCTTAGATTCTTCATGCTCCCAAGTTTCAACAAAAAAATATAATATCAATTTCAGTCAGGATCCAACTTAATATATGCCCGTTGCACCATGGAAAGCCATGACAGTTCCAAGAGGATTTGGAGTGTCCCAAATTCTTGTTTATTATTATATTTGTGGTATTTATCCCTAATAATATCTTTTTGATTTCCAATTGTTTCCCATTTTCCTTCTTTCCAAGCTTCTTTTACCTTTTGAAATTCCTTCCTTAATTCAACTTGGTCTTCTGGAATGAGGTCTTGATTTATAAATATTCTTGACACTTTTAATCTCAGAGATTTATTGAGTATGCCATATTTATGGTCACTAAATCTTACCTTAACATGAATCAACTTTTCTTTATGTACAATTATTGTGTATATCTTCTTTGCTTCTGTGAGCCAAGTTGTTGCAATTTGTGACTTATTTTTTAGTTCTTCCATGACTATTGCTAGCATGTCCTCATCTTTATGCTCTTTTATACCAAAAAGTATGAGGTTCTATGATATTTTGTTATTCTCATGTATAAATCTATGGGGCTTATTCATTTCCTCTTTTATGGGTTTGATATCCAATTTACATTCTAAACTATTTAGGGATAAATTGTTAATTAATTTTTCTTCTAGTTCTTTAATCTTGTTCCTAAGATTACGATTTTCTTCGACCCCTTCTTCTTGGTTTGATTGTTTCTTTTCTTGACTTTTTTTTTTTTCATTTCTTGTAATAGAACCTCCATTTTTGTAATTGATTCTTCTATTTTATTCCAAAATTAAAAAAAAAA
>SNQJ01S0138376.1:25287-37291 GCA_010110895.2 Picea sitchensis | reverse complement strand
CATCCTTAAAATTATCCATAAATCTAGCATGCAAAAAATGTTTTTTATCTTTTCATGATTTTTTTCATTTGAAATGTAAACAATTCATGATCTATGCAAGAACATATAATGCAGATGGAAACCAACAAGACACTACAAGCAGATGGGTTGTAGGAAATTGGAAGTGAGGCTAGATCATCCCACTCCATTGTCTCTACCAAGATCTCACCCAACACTAACCTAGGAGGGTAGATCTAGTGATGAACAATGGCTATACAAGGACAAGTAAAAGAACCAAGGACAAATGCTACTAGACCTTCTTAGATCTATTAGGGTCTCTTCTCAACCTCACTGAAATTCTCAGACAAAAAGAGACCTTATCCAAGAAATGAAAATCAATCGACACAATTGCACTCAAACAAACTTTGAAAGAAACCTATGTGACAAAAAAACATTCAAACAAAGACAAAACTAGATAAGAACAGACCACAGTATAACCCTATTGATCAAAGGATAGATCTACCTTCAAGCTTCTAGGTTTTATGTTGCAGATTTGTAGTTTTTACAGAGCCTCGCGGGACACGGGCCTGTCAATAGGTGAGGGCCTTGCTGGAAACCTATGATGCAACATGCGAGGGCCTACAAATTTTTTGTTTTTCGAGAATAAAAGATATGTTCTAGATATTCCAGATCTATATCATATCTCTCATATTTGCTAGATCTAGGCTTTGGATCAATTAAAGGAAGAATCTCAAGAAGATACAATGAAAAAGAGGGAAGTATTGGGCAAAAGACTCAAACTAGAGAATAATTCTTCCATAGTAAGGTCGCCACTTCTATTATGTGATTATTTCTCACATGGATCTTGCTAAATATACAACAAAATCTCCCTAGGATTATCCTTGTAATCCTAGATAGAAATAGGGCTAGACTTCTTATGGTTTTCCTAGATCTATATTCAAACAAATATATTTATGATTATCCTAAGGAGTGGTGAAGTATGTATACATTTCATGAGGTTTTCCTTCATATCTCCTTATTGTTGTAGTCCTGAAACTCCAACTCCAATCTCCACAACCTCCTTCATCTATGCAAAAGACAAACAAAACCTTCCTACCTCTCTACTTGGGATTAGAATCCTAGATCTAATTTGGTTCTAATCATATGTAAAATAACATGAATAAGATCTAAACCTTTGTTAATCAATCAAAAACATTTATAGGGGGGAAACCAAATGATTTATTGATGAAATAAGAGAAATTACATCAAGCATACCTTAAATGTTGATGCATGCTCCCTTGACCTCCTTACTCCTTGCTCCTCCTTTAGCTCCTTGGTCAGTCTAGGCTCACTTACTTCTAGTTGTGATGGATGGAAAAAGTACCTCTATAGCTGGACAACATAACAATACTTTTGAATTCTTCCCCCTCTTCCCCAAGGCTTGCCTTTGTCATATAGCTCTTTGGAGGAGGATTGAGAGAGCTTCTAGATCTTCTAGAGACTAGTAAAGACTCGAATGATGTGAGTTCATAGGCCTTTGGTATGAAAATACAACTCATCCCTCTCCTATCACCTCGTAACTCTTTGTATCTAGAAACTTTATCGAGCCTCACTTGTTCAGACACTAGTGACCAACGAGGGCCCTCACTTGTTGTCTACTAGGTGTCAAGTAAGGATCTCCAATAATGGGCTAAACCTTAAGCAAAATATGTATTCTAGCTTCTATCCTCTTATGAATTCCTCTCTGGCCTATAGGGTCGAAATTAAGGCTATAAAACCCCTTATGTATTCCTAAGGTTCAATGGTCAACAATGTGTAGCCAACCCCAATAACCTATCTTGCATTACTTATTGCATCACCTATAATTTGATCCTTCAAATATTTATTTTTTTCACTCAAAATCAAACTTAGGCACACTAGGAGCTTCATTCATTATCTTCCCATCCAAATTTTCATATGTATCCACACCATTTATAACACCCAGGCTTTGTTCCCATAAAAAATTTCATTTGTATCCACACCATTTATAACACCCCTTCGGGTGATTACATTTACTTCGATAAAGTAACTCCTTGATGCAAAATTTCCTAGCTCCCTTGTTTTAGAGTATACCAAATTAATATCTCGCTACCTCATATTTTGGGCTTTCCAGTTCTTAATCAACTCAAATAAGTACTCAATATTATGAATTATCTTGTCATAGTGGCCACATCACGGTTGATCCAACAATGAAAAGTTGCGTGCAATATGACCACCCTCATTGAAGTTATAATGTCACAAAGGCCATCAACCTCTTTTCACCCTTTTATTATCATAATCTCAACCCCATTTGCTTCCTATAAAGGAGTCCAACACAAATTCATTATTATCAAACCTATTAAGTAGGACCTACAAAAACCGAACCCTTTGTGTGGTGCATTTTGTTCCTACAAAAATTACAAAACATAACATCAGGTTGCTAGTGTACTTCTTCAATAGAGGGCATCGATATGGATCATGCCCTAACTTGTTGAAAATATTGTGACATTACACCTATGTGCTCTTGTAGTAAGGTTTTGGTGCAACACTGATATACCACTAAACTAATGGGAAATCATTCAGTATATGACCTTCCACTTCTACATATTACACTAATTACTATAGCCAGCTAGTAAAAGGTACAAGTCCTTGCTCATTTAATCCTACAACCAATCTTCCTTAAAATTTTCATACTTTTGAACATGTTCTTCTTGATCACTTATCACATTTACTATATATGCCATCAAACCTCTAAACACATTAACTCCACCCTCTTGTCCATATTCATTGCCAACACACATGGTTATTAAGCTTCCATCTAAATGAAGTTAGGAAACAATACCCTTCTAAATAGCATGATCGTGATCTAAATTGGGAGGAAGAACAATGGCGCAACACATGCTCTAACCAAGAAAGAGATCATGTAATAGTCTCAACACAAAACAGCCATGAAGAGATAAATGTAACCATACATAGCATAACATTCATTATGCAACTCAAGGAAACATAACTATGCATGATATATAATTCCCACACGTAAGACACAAACACATAGTATTTAACAACTCCACCAACACCATTATTTTAAGCTTCCGCTATCTTGCTAACTATGTGTTGTATGTCTTATGCTCACGAAACTTTATGATACTTTTTCTCCCTTTGAATGTTCCATAGTTGTGAGGGAATCTATGCATAATCATACTCATGCATCTCCACTTCCATTGGGTGCGTATGTGGAATTCTATGCAACATTCTACAGAATTTTCTTTAGCATCCCCACTCCTCGTGCTTACAAAAAGGATCAAAACTTGATGCAACAAATATTTTGGAAAGGCTAGTTAGAGCCATGTTAATTGAGCAAAATTCTTCAACTTTGATTGTAATGGTGGTTGGATCTCCAAGACTAAGAGATCTATCGGAAAGGCTAGATACAGCCATGTTAATGGAGCAAAATTCTTTCAACTTTGATTGTAATGGTGGTGGAATCTCCAAGATTAAGAGATCTATTTATTAAAATTGATTTTGCAAAAGCATTGATTATGTAAAAGCATATGACTAAGTGGAGTGAATTTTCTTTTCAGTTATATTAAAGGTTTTGTGGTTTGGATCTTACTTTATGAATGCTTTCCTCAATATGAGTAGGGAGCTATTTAGTGCTTCCTCGACTAGATTAGCTTATTTTCATTAGTCAATTTTTTTTATGGCTAGCTAAACCATTAATCTTACAAGGATACATGAACAGAAGGGAAAGGATGAATTATTGACATCTTCCTCCTATGTAAAACAATGATAAGTTTCCAACATTGGCACTTAAAATCTTAAAAACTGAGAAACCTCCTAAGCTAGGTTGTGATGGGTGGGATTCAATTTTTCATGGATGCATGATTGAATAGTACATGTTGGTAGCTGACCCACAATGATCATGACAATCCTTCACCCATTATTGCTTTCCCTACAATAACTTAATGAAACTTTGTTTATCCTTGTTTCGAGGGTATAAACAAATTATCCCCTCTAACCACATCACTTAAATCACATATTCTCTACTAACCCTTTTGAAACACTAGAATTATTAAGCATTTAAATATACCAAGTAGCATTACATGGTTAGATTGGATTTAGTTTAAACTCTATATGGATTTGGCCCCGAGGGAAGAAGCATTTTTTTCCCTTTTGTTAAGGGTTTGATATTTATTTCAAGAAGCCAAACACCCACATAGTTGTAAAGGAAATGAAAATAAATGATTAGGTAATCTTAATACTTAGTTTCTTTAGTGAATATGCTTAGGCTCAAGCTTAGATTCAAGTTGGGGCTCGATATTGTGCTCATCCATTAGAGTATATTGTCGTAAATAACCCTAGTGGGTCATGATAGAGATGCAATATGCACTAGTAGCCATCATCACTTATAATCAATGGAACAACAATCTCCACTGATTATTTTAGATCAACACATGCAAGTGCCCCTAGATATGGCATTTGAGTGGAATCGTCTATAAGTATTAATTTCTAGTCCTCAATTACCCATTCTAATGGTTAGACAATTTTCATAAAATGATGTCTCGATAGTCCATTTTGCATTTGGTGGCCTCTTGTGCAATTTTCATCTTCTATAGGTTTGGTCATAAATGGATCCATTTTTTTATTTTATTATGGAAACTCTCTTGATTTTTGTTTAATGTCTGTAGGCTTCCATGATGAAACACTCTTTTAGATTATTCCGACAATAATCTAGTGTGAATGGTCAATTTATGACTTTCACAAGCTTAAGTTTTCTTGTATTAAAAATTGCCACTTATTAGCATTAGATTTGAAAAAAAACACTTTCTTTGTTTAAGGAATTTTGTCAATTTTCTAACAGTCCAAAACATGCTAGATGATTCCATTTAGTCAAATTTTGGAAATCTAAAACATTAAGTAATAAGATTTCCACTTATTAACATTAGATTGGAAAATAAATACTTTCTTTGTTTAATAATTTTTTTCAATTTTCTAACCATCCAAAACAAGTTAGATGACTCCATTTAGTCAAATTTTAGAAATCTAAAATATTAAGTAACAAGATTTCTACTTGGAAAATAAACACTTTCTTTGTTTAAGGAATTTTGTCAATTTTCTAATTTTCTAACCGTCCAAAAAATAAATTTGACAATTTTAATAACATTTATTTGTAATCACCAATTATTTTTGACCATAAACAACAATATTCATATGGATACTAACCTTCCTTTTATACATAATCCATGTATTGTGAAGATCTAACTTATTATGATTGTATTATGATTGCAAATTAAAACTACAGAACTCACATAGTCAAAGGAGATTAATAGTTGGTCCTTACACTTAACAAAGGAAATTGGTGGTTGATCCTTACAATCAACAAGAAGCTCGTGATTTTAGGTTTGCTCCACCTTGTCATACAAACACATATATGGTGCTTATGGTGACAACAATGCTGTGGTATGATTGGCTTAAGATTTCATTAGGAATTATGGAATGGTGATCAGATCCAATTGAACGGTGGTGATATTCAATTTCAGTGGAGATTGGGGTACAAAGGATGTTGACTTCATTGATGACATAATTGGCCCAACGTGGGACTTTTGGAATCTCATCGTTTTGGGTTTTTCTCTTTAAAATATGATGATGAGTTAAAGGCATTGGCACATGGTCAAAAGCTTTATTTGGTGATAAGGTTGATGGTTGACGTTTTATACATATCGCCTTATTGTGTCTAAGGCACATGGTGTGATGCAACACTCCATAACGACAGATAAAACAGTCCATCAACATTTATGACAGTCCATCAACATTTATGAAAGGTTGAAATGGACTGATGCACTTGAGTTTTCCATGTGAAAAGGTTGGATAATGGTAATGTTCTTCTTTGATGTTGAGTTGAAGATGAAAGAATCACGGTAATGAAACTGGTATCTGCAGAAAGTCAAAAGTTTACACTAGTTATAGTGATGACAACCATTGAATTGCAGACATGGCAACCACAAGATTGGACAGGTCTTCTGTTTCAAGAAAAGAAAGGAAGAAATAATATGTTTTAGTTGAAACAAAGGAGGAAAGGAAGAAATAATATGTTCTAGGTATTTGCAGAAAATCAAAAGTTTATGCTAATTATACTGATGACAACCATTAACTTGCAGAGATGGCATCTACAAGATTGGTCTTGTCACCATGGCCCGCCTCATTCATCTTGCAAATTTAATTTCAGATTTATGGCCTCATTTTCTGTCTTTCTCACGTAGCCCATAAGCCTTCAAGAGTGTACGTGGCTTGCCACTCAGAGGCCAAGGTTATACGCCAACGCAACTCAAAGCACAAGGTTATACGCCAATACCTCAGTGATTTGTAGTTTAACCTGTCCATCAATCTTTTCTCCTTTTTCAATGCCACGCCTTCATATTCGGCCGCCTTTTCAACCTGCGTTTCTCTGCGTTCAAATTACATCTCCCTTCCCTTCTTCAGGAAGGTGATTCACATACATTTTGCTCCAGTCAAATTACACCTCTCCTCCGTCCATCAAGGAAGTGATTCTGTCAAGGTCAGGGTTTAATGTCATAGCAACTGGCAAGGCTGGCACGTTCTTCCAAATTGAAGTGCCATTGCTAGTGCAAGTATTTCATCAAGTATTTGACAACATATAAAGTTAAACCCCAATACAGATCTGTTGGGTTGAATCCTGGCCAAGTTTTAACGGTAATCAATCATGAACTTCTAAGTTAGTTATAAGACGCGTAAGCTTCAATTGTGATTACGAATAGGATTTTTTCGTTGAATTCAACCGTACCACGCATCCAATGCACGTGGATTGCATGGTGCCTCACTTCGGATGATTTGACGCGGCACACATATTATAACTTCAGCTGAGCCCCGATCTGTGCCCGAGAGAGTTGTGTGACTCAGTTAAATTATTCGTTTGAACGGCATCGCCATGTCTGCATTTCGATCGTCGCTGTGGGCATTTGCGTTTCAGGCTTTCTTGGTCGGGGTCTCCACAATTGGGGATAGCGCTAACTCTGAGGCACAGAATGTTCGAGCAGTTTTGTTTTTCGGAGACTCTTATGGAGATCCCGGAAACAACAACCACATTCCCACACTAATCAAGAGCAATTTCCCTCCCTATGGGACAAATTTCGTGGGAGGCAATCCCACTGGTAGATTCTCCGATGGAAAAATTCTTCCAGACTATTTGGGTAAGAACAGTGTTAAGAATTGGGCAGACGACTATTTTTATTGATACAGATATCTAAATTATATGTTGGTCTTGTGTTCAAATGAATATATAGTTGCAGGTCTTGGTATCAAAGAGCTGCTGCCAGCATATCTTGATCCGAAGCTTCAAGAACAAGAGTTGATCACAGGCGTCAGCTTCTCCTCATCGGGGACAGGATTAGACAACCTCACTGCTGCCACTTTGGTAAATATTGAATACCTATCCTCTATATGCACTCATTCAGCTTATACCCTTCATTATCAAATCAATTGAAATGAAATTATCTGCACTAATATTTGAAGGTCCATGTTTTGCATCTTTGTAGAAGATTTCTCCTTTTTCCAACCATTTTTCTGGCTTGATTGTTAAATCCATTAGATTAGATTAGACAGAGTAGTCATCCAAATAATCTGTATTCATCATATAATTAGATCTGCTATTATTTCTTGTAAACAATAGAAGATGTCGAAACTGGCTAATTATGGATGATGCAAATATCGATATTGGTCAATGAAAATAATATTGATCTATTACATTGATTTTCTATTGCACACATTGTCTGCATATATTGAGGTTCCAATATTTTCACTCAAATCTCTGTAATCCTTCCAATATTTTCACTCAAATCTCTGTAATCCATAAAATTGTAAGCGAATATTCAATATAATTTTACTCGAATTATTGTTGCAGGAGCTGTACAGTTTGGATGTACGTAGAATTGGGATAATAAACCTCCCTCCTTTAGGCTGCCTACCATTTGAAAAAACTCTGCGAATCAAAGCAGGAGGAGAGTGCGCAGAAGAAGTAAATGAGGCCGCAGCTGAATTTAATGCAAAACTGATATCGACCATTGATGGACTGAAACCTAAGCTTCCCGGACTCAAAATTGTTTCTCTCAACTATTACGACATTGTTTTAGGTGCTATAAAAGATCCAGCTAAATATGGTATAGTGAAGCTATATCTTTCCTTATGTTGCAATCTTGATTTAAGGTTGTTGGTGTAAGTGTTGTTCTTTGTTAATAAATATTTTTTTTCCGATCTGGGTGGTGGGGTGATGAGTATGTAAAGGATAAAAAAATTTGATAATAATTTTATGGATTATATATATATAGGATGTAGTTTGAGTAGTTGTTAGGAATGGTTATCATCTTCATCTAGGTTTTTGACATGTGATATGGGATATTTTTAAATGGGTTTATATGATGTTTTCATTTAGATGTAGCTTGGGTAGTTGGTAAAAATAGTTATTACTTTCATCTAAGTTCAATATGTGATATGGAATGTCTTTAAATAAGACTATATGATGCTCTTGTTGTTAAGCCCCTAATGTTTCTAAAATGTCCAACCTCCTATATTATCCCCGAATTAATTATATATATCCTGATTTTAGTAAATATTAATCATTATCATATCAAGTTTTTATTATTATGTTCATCTGATTTCTGTAATCTTAGATAATAATATGAATACCGATACTCTTGGTATAATAATAGGAATTCAGTACTCTCATTTGATTTGAGGCCGCTGTTAATTTTGCAGGGTTTGAAGTTACAGAAAGAGCTTGCTGTGGCACTGGTTCCATCGAATTTGGTTATCTGTGCAACGCGGAGACACCCTTTACATGTAGTGATGCCTCGAAATATCTATTTTTCGATTCCATTCATCTGACTCAAAAGTCTTATGCAATCATCTCTGAAGCATTTCTAAACGAGGGGGTTTCACAGCTGTTGTGAATCCACTGATACTGTCTATGTTGGAAAGAAACATCTTGCATTTCATAAGGGTTTCTACTGTAATTTTCATTATGTTAGTAATGCATTTACCATGAAATAGTTAAATAACAAGATGTAAATTGTTTCCGGGCCAATAAATCAAAGATAATTTAAAAAATGGAAATTTATATTAAAATGTAGAAATTTGGGTTAATATTACTAATTCTTAATATGTAAAATGTAAAATGTTTAGCATTAATTTGGTAAAAATATTCAAATTTTTAAAGAATTTATATAGTTTTTATAAAATTTTGACCATATTTAAAGTAAAATAATTTTATTTTATAGAATTTAAATTAATTGTTTTTAGAAAAATAAAAATTAGTTTTTTTATTTTTTTTTCAAAAAAACCATAAAAAATTAGCCCATTCTATACAAATTTTGGCTCCTAAAATCATCTATACAAATTAATTTGTTTATTGGTAAAATATTGTTTTCAACATACACTATAAATTATGTGAAAATTGACAAACTATAAAACAATGATAGACGTTTGGTTAACCAAATATTTATGTCGTAATTGACAACTCTGAAACACCAGGAGGCACTACGTCCAAAGTCGCCCTTCACGTTCGTCAACGATTTTTTCATTTTCAGATTCAAATTATATTTAAAAATAAAACTATGAATACGAATTTGGTCACCTCGGATACTTGCGTGGGTGAAAGTATGAAACCCATGAATTTGTGGTAATTCAAAACATAGTTATCAAATTCGGTTGGCTCATTAATTCGCCAATTCGAGTTCGGTACGAGAATATTGAGTTGACAAAATTGTAAAAATTAGAAAGAATGATAAAATTGCAAAAATTAAAAAGAATGAGATAAATTATTAACTAAAAACCCTAAACTCATTTTCTCATTCCAAATTAAAAAGAATGAGATAAATTGTTAACCTAAAAACCCTAAACTCATTTTCTCATTCCATTCTTTTTAACCATAAAAGTTACATAGGTTCATGCCATACCAGTTATGGAGGTTCACGCGATGAGCACCGGTGTGACTGGTGAGACTTGAAAATAATGCAGTAAGAGTCACATAGTAAGAGTAAATTTGTAGTTGAACTTTACTTCAATGTCTGTAGAGTCTAGTTGTTTGTGGTTTGTTGTAACACACTAAATAACAGTCGTTTCTTATGTAAAGATATAATCAATATTCATTGAATAATATAGAATGTAAACGTAACTTCACTTGTGTGTTGTTTTTTCATATTTTAAGTTGGTATTAGAACAGGTTGTAAATCCAGCTTTTGTGAGACAAAATCCAATCTCGAATTTGATTTTGGAAGTCATCGACACCCTATACAATGTTAGAGAGCACCAATGCCCTCACACTTATAAAATTGAAAATTTTGGGATCCTCACGCTCCCTCTACATGCATTCGAAAACGCTGAGCGCTGGCCCTCCCCCTTACACACGTGGAGAGGCGCTGTCAAGTCTCACCAGCGCTCCCATCTTCATTGACCAGCAGCGCTAGCGCTCCCAATCTTTCCTCCATGGAGCGCCGACGTAATTTTTTTTTTGGTAAAGCATGAATTTTGGTAAGGAATGCGTGAGTTAAAGTTTGGAATGAGTGAGCGAGCGCTCCCAATCATTCCTCCAAGGAGAGCCGACGTCAATTTTTTTTGGTAAAGCATGAGTTTTGGTAAGGAATGCTTGAGTTAAAGTTTGGAATGAGTGAGCTTTCGTAAAGCATAAGTTTTTTGGAGTATTGAGTGAAAGTGCCACGACTTATTAAGCAAATCGTGAAGGTTCATGTTTTTTATACATATGAGTGTGAGCCTTTTTTCTATACTTGAGTTTCTTATTAAAAGGTGGATATATGTTTAAAAGGTGGATGGATGTATATATTAAAAAAAAAGGGAAGGTTTCTTTTAAGGAAAAGTTTCTTTTAAGAAATTTATATTTTTTATATATACATGAAGTGTTAAGAGTGAGTTTGTGGTATGCATGGAGCGTTGTTAAAGTTTTCTTATATTTCTTTCAAGAATGCTGAGAGTTGAGGTAGAGATGGATTGGTAGATCCGAAAGGCAGGGCGACGGACTACTCAACACTTGACGAAAGTTTGATATTCTTGGTGATTCACCGTTGGTGATACAAGGATCCTTTGTCTTGTTGGACAAGCAGACATTTGCAGAGATGGTGAATCCACTAGCGGAGACCTACCTCAACAAAGCCAACAAGTTAGATGGCTCGAATTTCATTAACTGAAAATTCAAGATGTAGACGCTCATGGAAGGCTATGGTGTCTAGACCATTGCGAAGAGAACTGAAGCGAAACCAGTTGTGATTGTCGGTGCGACAACAATACAGACCCAACACTGGGAGAAGCGTGAAAACAAGGCAAAGGTATTTTTGTGCATGTCTGTTAAAGATAGGATAATTCCACATATTAGAGAAGCTAACACTTCTGCTGAAACCTGGACAACGCTTAAAGCATTGTATGAAACTAGCAACACAAATCACATTTTGTTCTTGAAAACTAAATTGCTAGGCATTAAGATGGATGGAAATGAACCTGTTAGTTCATTTTTGGGTCGCATTAAAGAGGTGAAAGACAAGCTAGTAAATATAGGGGAAACTGTTTCTAGCACTGATCTTGTCACTATTACCTTAAATGGTATGCTAGAAGATTATCAGATGTTCATAACAGGTCTCGCAGCAAGGGAGAAACCTCCTACTTTTGAAGAATTGACAGGAATTTTGTTGCAAGAGGAAGAGAGGCGCGGGAATCTAAAGCCTCGGAATAAACATTTGTCATTGTGTTCAAATAAGAGATCTGCGAGAGGGAGATCGGGAGAAAGAGGCAGAGGAGGCAGTTCATGGCAGAGAGACAGTTCATCGCAGAGAAGACAATCTCCAAATCAAGGTATGCAATCTAACAGGAATGAGTCAAAGAGTTGTTTTTATTGTGGTCGACCTGGACATATTGTTAAAGACTGTCATAAGAAGAAGAGTGATGAGGCTAGGAATAAACCTAGAACACATTCAGGTCATTATGCAGA
>SNQJ01S0138376.1:12714-23479 GCA_010110895.2 Picea sitchensis | reverse complement strand
ACACATAACCATGTGTCAAGCGTGGTTGGTCACAATTGTAAGTAGTTAGTGCATATGTATGAAAGGCAGGTGGAAAATATGGTTGTAGAAAAATAGAATTAACTAAAAAAAACAATGAAATTAATAAAATTGAGTCTAGAGCAAACTTTGTGCATCTCATAATGACAACATGTTGTGATTATATAAAAACAACTTTGTATAATTGAAATTGTGTTTCAACTTGAGTAAATAGAGGGTCACCATTATGCCTTCGGGGATAATTTCAACTCAATACAACTCAATTCGAGGAAAATATAAACCATTGGTTCAAGTGAGATCAATATTTCATCGTGCATGACAGGGTTATCATGTCAACAATTTCCAATAAGTGGTGACATGTTGGTTTTGATCATTATCATTTCCTAAGGTATATATGTTCCATGACCTAGACATGAATCCCACTTCAAACAAACTGGGTATTCCTTTCATTGGTTTTTACAATGATTATTAATTAGATTATTCTTTGTTCCTTTCCCCTTTTCCTTCTCTTAATTGAAGTGAGTCAAAATAATAGCAATTCTAGCACTCCTTAGTTAGATTGTTGTTTGTTCTTGTCTCTTTTCCTTTTCTTAACTAGAGTGAATCAAAATCCTAACAATTACAATACTCCTCTCAAGTGACACTTGTGAAGAGAATATCTATGATCACATCCCTTATTGTGTGAAATTATTAGCCAAGCCTCTCTCCTCCCCTACAACTAACTTTGAGAATCCAAGACTCAAGGTTAGAATTAGTAAACAAAAAACTTTCATAAATGTAGGGTTCACGAATACAATGTAAGGAGGTGTTACATGACAAGTAACGTCATCCTCCTTCATCAGTTTGATACCATATGTTACACTTTTAAGTTACTCAAACATCATTTCTTTGTCGATACCAATGAAGGGAGTATAGCTGCAAATGTTCGATAGCCCATATGAAGAGATGTTGAATTATCGATTTTCATGTCTTTTAACTTTCACTATTGACGATGACATGCAAAAGTTGGCCATTAACAAAATATTGATTATTAAACAAGTCAATTTGCTAAAATTGAATTTTTTGAGATTTCAACAAGTGAGAGGTTTTGCATTAACCAATATCAACTTTTTATTTTGTTTGAGAAGTGTGAGCAACCACATCCTTAGGATCAACATTTATTAACATATATAGGATTTGACTTATGGTTATGTTATGATATCTTAAGCATTTGGATATATATATATGTTGTATTGGGATGATTTTCCAGTGGTTATCAATCGGTCAATCATGGTGCCCAAATTGCCTATCATTAGCCCATTGGTCCCATCACCCATTATGTTGATCTAGTGGCCATTGATCCATGACATGGACTAATTTGATATTATATGTTCATCGCTCATTTGTCCATCTAATTGAAGTAGTGTGTATCGATTTCTCTTGGCTATCCTTTCACTTTTCTCCTATATGTGACATCTCTCTATGGTTCAATCAATTTGTGGCAAGTGAAAATATGTATATGCCCTTCATCACATTTTGATCGATGGAACAATGTGAGCTCGTTTGTCATGCTTGTTGTGTTTGGTACTCGTTATTGGTTGTCCCCTTCGTTGGCTCAGTTGGATATATCGATATAGGAGTGTGTGTGATTAGTGTTGATTGATAGTTTTGAGTGTTGTGACTCATGGGTGTTGATCAATCAATCTTGCTTCATTATATTGATCAACTCATTGGTTAGATAGTTCCCAATCCATTGGTGTCGAAGGACCATTGTTCAATTGTCGATCAGTGCTAGGTAAGGACTAGTGTAAAATGGGTTTGTTTGGCTTGTTCCCTTTAGATGGATCAACTACAAAACATATACAACCTTACATGTTTGGAAAGTACCATTAAGAGACCTCACATACACCAAAAATGCTCCACGCATTGAAGTGATAAGTTCCAAATTAGAACCTATCATTTCATCTTTAAAAGACATTCTCACAAACACCAAAATCTCTCTACATGTTGAAGTGACAAGTTTAAAATTAAAACATATCGCTTCATCTTTAAAATACCTTTTCACAGAAACCAAAATTGATACACACATTGAAGTGATCCCCTTATCGATATCCCTATCAATTCTTAGTGCGCCTTTAGAAATTCTTTGTAAGTTCCTATGGTTGGGAGATCCATTTACCTAGAGACTCTTCCAACATGAATAAAAATAGATGTATAGCCAAAATATAGAAGCGGGTAATAAATATTATCATATATTCGAGAGGGAGGTTGCAAAAGGTGGGCCAAAGAAGCTCATTTTTCATCATCCCCAAGTGCATTTATGCAGATGAGATCATATTTTTATTTCATTTCATTCTAGAAAGGTAGAACCTCTCGTCAAAGCTCCATCAAAGCTAGGAAAAACAACACTAGCCACACAAAACTATTGTTGGTTGCACAATAATACTACCTTTTGACAATCCTCAAGCATGATGGTTCCCAATTCAAAGAATTATGAGATTCATCATTCTTCCTATGTTCTTTCAATGTCCATTTATTTATAGGAAAAATCATTTGAAATAAAACACTGTATTGGAATGGATGATGTTTATTTTTTGTACTCTATAGATATGGATATTGATAGGTACCCCTCGCTTATCTAGAAAAGGATGATCATGATTAAGATATTTCCTAAACTTCTGATATTGGTCTCTGAACTATACTCTCGAGGAATTGTTTTTTGCTTGTTTGAGATTTTGAAAATCTTCAGCGACATTTTTAGCCATACTCTAGTGCCCATCATTCCCTTCCATCATCCCTTTATTATTCACAACCCACTAAGGATCAAGAACCAAATACTCATCCTTCAACAAGGGAAATATCTCAATCCACATATAGCTTAAATAGACCCCTTTCCCCTCTTGTGCCAACCACCACATGAAAATATGCTTTTAAGTTGTGCCAACATGAAGCATCGTTAGCTAGATGTTCATCTTAAAACATAGATCCATAATGCAAGAATTAATTTGTTGCATGAATGCCATTAATTATCCAATATACACTATATTATTGATAACACGTCACAACCCATTAAAGACTATTAATATCCCTCTATGCAAGATAACACAAATATCAATCACTATAATCCTTACCATTTTTATAATCTTTACCATTTTTATTAATATCAAAGTGAACATAACAAATAATCTAAATAATTAAAAAATCAAAGTTATCATTAATCCATCACTTTAATCTAATTTTAAATGATTATTTAAAATTTAAACACATCCTTAAAATTAACCTTGATAAAAATATACATTATCTAAAACTTATACCAAATTCTTATCAACATAAATGAGAAAAAAATTACAATTTAATGTTTACAATTTATTATTTAATATCTAACTATTCTAAAA
Source organism: Picea sitchensis (assembly GCA_010110895.2). Classification (NCBI taxonomy): domain Eukaryota; kingdom Viridiplantae; phylum Streptophyta; class Pinopsida; order Pinales; family Pinaceae; genus Picea; species Picea sitchensis. The sequence goes on along the minus strand of SNQJ01S0138376.1, from coordinate 20,087 downwards.
TTCTATAACTATTTTAAATTTATACCTAACCAAGGTATTAAAATAACATATAAAACCTAAAACCTGAAAGTGACAATCATTAAGTTAATAATGAATCAACAAAACTGAAGAGATTACATCCAATTATAGAAAAATAATTTATGTCATATAACATCTTAATATATTCCTTTGATAGAAGGAAATGAAGCATTTAATATTTCATGCCGGTTTTTCCACCTGCCAAAAGAATTAAATAAATATAATTTTACACATTATTTCTTTTGTGAAGCTTATCATTGACCGTGCCTCCAATTATTTTTACATTGCTGGAGGAAATTTTATTCACTATAGTGAATCATAGTACATACTAATGGATCCATAAGCTACAATGGAAGAAACAATGGATCCATAAGCTACAATGGAAGATATAAATGAAGTGTCAAATAAATTGATTAGTATGTCTGAACAAAGGTTGGTGTGAGCATTTTCTTTTCCCACGGGCGACAAGAGAATGATTGACTTTATTTCAATGCAAAATTTGAATGGCCATGCCACGCACACTACGTTCAACACTGCACACTGATACATTTAAATTTTACATACGTAACATGTGTTCTACAATTTTCAATTGAAATATCTGCTACAACTCTGGTGAAAATTCCAGGCTCATTGGGTTTGTGATGTGCAGAGGTTCGAGTATAATCCAAGAACAGGTGGATCGCTGACACAAATGGCACATGGCTGATCGCAATTGGCTTCAGACATAAACGACACATGGTTGATGGAATTGGCTTTCGACAGATGAATTTATTTATACATGTACACAACATTTTATTAAAAATACATGGTTGAATTCATTATACATTATTTTATTAAAAATAAACTGAATATATTTATACATGTATATATCATTCTATTAAAAATACATTGTTGAATTCATTATACATTATTTTATTAAAAATACAGTGAATTTATTTATACATATATACATCATTTTATTAAAAATTCATTGTTGAATTCTTATACATTATTTTATTAAAAATACATTGTTGAATTCTTATAGATTATTTTATTAAAAATACACTGAATTTATTTATACATATACATCATTTTATTAAAAATACATTGTTGAATTCTTATACATTATTTTATTAAAAATACACTGAATTTATTTATGCATGTATACATCATTTTATTAAAAATACATTGTAAATAACAAGAAAGTGTGATTTTATCAACTATTATATAACCTAAGGCGTTGGCTAAAAGACAAACGACTTGCACCTTTTCCGATCTCGTATTTCTCCCTGATTTCGACCATGATTTTCTGTCCGACCCTCTTCCCGGCGACGTCTTCGTTAGAACCACAGTCTCTGTCTCCGTTAGCACCACCGTCTCTGTTTGCGGATGGTTGAGTAAACATAACAATCTTATCTGGGTCTTTTTCTCACTATTGGAAGAAATCTTGGATTAACCTCTTGAACATCTGGTTGACATTTGTGAAGATTTTCAGGTCCTATCAAGCTTGCCAACTGGGTTTGTCTTGTGTATTGGCTCTAAGTTTCAACTGTTATGTTTATGTTTGTTGTTGTTTTAGGACAGCCAGCAGTCCAAGAACTTCTTGCTGATTTGTTATGGTTGTATTTGTAATTTTAGGTGCTCTAGCATGTAGTTTTAGTAACTAGAAGTTAGCACATGTATACTAAAATAAATACAACAAACCTAAAGATATTTACAGTTAAAAATAAGTAGATCTAAAAGACTAACACATTCATTTTTGTACACAGGTATTTTTGGTCAACATGACCCTGGATAAAATACAATAGCAGCCTGATCCAGACTGAAACACAAGTCCAAAAAATCCATGTGCGCCCTAGGAAGGTGCACCCCACATACAAGCTCTCTAATCCATTGAAACTACTCCAAAAACAAACTGTGAGCTCAGATCTGAAAACCCCTCCATAGGAATGAAGATCTGTTGGATGGTCTTCCTCTGCAACTGATCTCACTACAATTTGATGTTTAGAAGTCCTCCCCACAACCGATGCACCCTCACAAGCAAGTGTGCCCTCCACAAAAGTGAAACCTACTCAGTAAATAAACCATGCTAGTAGTTGAATGCCTCCCTCCATGAAAGCATGCACCCAAGCTCCAACAATGTCATGCAACAAACCTCATATCAATGCTCCAAGTCTTCCTCTCCAAGTGAGCAAATGAATAATGATCATCTCTTTCATCCTTTGTGCCCCTCTTGAACATGCATAAGGAAACCTATGAAACCAATGGATGAGATCATATCATCTCCCATCTAATCAATGGTTGAGATCTCACCAAAAGTATCTAAGTCAATAATCCACTTTGGGTTAAGTTTCCTAAGTTCACTTTCTGTCCCTAATTCACCCACAAAGTGAATTAATAGTCATTTTAGGCATAAATGACTAAATTTCACTTTTGACTTAAAACTCCTAAGTCAAAGTGAAATTAAACAAAAGTACAAGGAAAAAAGTGTAGAGTACATTCCACATGTTTCTAGGAGAGCAGAAACACATGGGGAACACCTCCCAAGGTACAAAACTCAACACTCCCTCTTACCGAGGAAGGTGTTCCTCACCAAGCCCATTTTGTCTCTGAAGTAGACATGTTTTCCCCTTGGCAGGGCCTTGGTGAGAATATTTGCAACCTGGTCATTTGTCGATACATACTGCAACTGAACAATCCCTCTCTGAACCCAATCACGAATGAAGTGGTACCTGATCTCAATATGCTTCGACTGGTCATGTAACACTGTATTCTCAGAGAGTTTTATGCAACTCTAATTATCACAGTGAATGATAGTCGGTGGCATCTCCTGACCAAACAAACCAACCAGCATCTTACGAAGCCAAATGGCCTTGCAACTGGCCCGATTGGCCTCCATATACTTTACCTCAACTGAATTCAAAGCAACTAACTTATGTTTTCGGCTGAACCAGGAAACAAGTCCTAACCCCAAATCAAAGCAACACCTTGAGGTGTTTTTTCTGTGAGCAACACATCCTGCCCAGTCTAAGTCTGTGTAGCCAACCAAACTGACTCCATCTCCTCTGACATAATCTAGGCCATAATCAATTGTCCCAATAATGTACCTCAAGATGTGTTTTTCCCCAACCATGTGAACACTCATCGGCTCAACCATGTACTGACTGAGAGTGTTCACGACAAAACAAAGATCTGGTCTAGTGTTAAATAGATAAATGATTAAAACGATCAACTGCCTGTAAACTGTGGCATCCACCCACTGGCTATCTGAAGCACTAAGCTTCTTCCAGTTGGTGATCATAGGTGTAGACATAGGTCTGCAGTCCTCCATCTGAAATCTCCTCAAAATATATGTTTCATACTTCCCCTACTCAAGAAATATGTGACCCTCCTCGTGCCATACCTCCATACCCAGAAAGTAGTGCATCAATCCAATATCACCCATCTCAAACTCTGATGCAAGTCCCAGCTTGCACTCAGCTATGAGATCCTTGGCTCCAGTGATGAACAAATCATCCACATACAAAATGAGAATGAGTGTATCCTCACCCCTAATGATGAAATAGAGGTTCAAATCAACATCGCTCTTCTCGAAGCCCATCTGAAGCAAATAAGTATCAAGGCATGAATACCAAGCTCGAGGAGCTTGATTTAGTCCATAAAGTGTCTTTCTCAAAAGACACATGTGAGTCTCCTTGTCACTCACCTCAAACCCCCGTGGCTACTCTATGTACACCTCCTCAATAAAGCCATTCAGAAATGCGGTCTTCACATCCATCTGGTGAATTCTCCAACCCATCTCTGTTGCTATGGAAATGATAGTCCTGATGGAAGTGTATCTCGCAACTGGTGTGAATGTCTCATCATAATTCCTCAATCTATGAGAAGCCTCATGCCACAAAACGAGCCTTGTATTTCTCAATGCTTCCATCTATAGCAATCTTGGTCTTGTACAACCACCTGGAAGTCACAACTGACTTCCCCACTAGCCTCGGAACCACATCCCAGTCATCATTATGCATAATGGAGACATACTCCTCTACCATGGCCACTCTCCAGACCTGTTGGTCCACTGCCTGCACAACTTTCTGCGGCTTTGTATCCCTGATACTCGTCACTAGTGCCAAATATGCTCCCAATCTGACTGGTGTTTTGCTCTCTCTGACCTGGCTCTTGGGCTCCCCTACATTCTCTTTGGCCTCCTTTAGGGTCTCCTGAAACCATCTAGGTATCCTCTTCCCTGAAGTGGTCAACGGATATGTAAGGTCTCTCTGCCCAAGAGTGACTTCATCAGGACTCGTATCAACAATCTGAGATCCTGAAGTCTATGCCCCATCTGAAGTCTGTGCCCCATCTGATTGAACATTCTCTGACGGTGACCCTGAATCTATGTATGGTGACCATGTCACCCTTGATACTGGTGTATTCGAGACCTAAGATTGTGCTCCCTCTGAGATTGCAATCGATGCCTCTGCATCATCCTTAATTGTGACTCTCAACTCAAGATATCTCACAAAATCCCTATCCTCCTCAAATCTGACATCTATGCTCACCACCACTCTCATAAGTGGCAGAATGTAGATGCGATAGGCTTTGGATACCTCTAAGTATCCAACTAGAATCTCTTGTTGGACTGTGGGGTCTAGCTTTGTCCTCCTCTTCGAGGAGACATGAGAAAAGGTTAAGCACCTAAAGATCCTGATGTGCTCGACATCGGGCCTCCTATCAGTGAAGGCCTCCTCAAGAGTCATCTTCACCAATATCATGTGGGGGCTCCTATTCTGCAAGTAAACTACAGTAGCACATGCCTCTACCCATAAGTACAAAGGAAAACTCTGATCATGCAACATGGATCTCATTGCACTAGTACTGGCCCGATTCTTCCTCTCAGCAACCTCGTTCTGCTAGGGGTTGTAGGGTACGATAATTTGTCTCCTAATGTCATGTTGGGAACATAAGTCTACAAACTATCTCAAGGAATACTCTCCCCCATTATCCGACCGCAAGACTTTGATCCTCTTTCCCGATTGGTACTCCACAAGAGATTTGAACTCTTGGAACCATGTGAAGACCTCACTCTTGGCCTTCAGGAAATAGATCCAATTCTTCCTCGAGTAGTCATAAATAAATGTGAGATAGTACTCACAACCACTCGAGTACCTTTGAGACATGGGCCCACACACATCCGTGTGTACTAAATCCAGTATCCCAGTTGACCTGGTGTGACTGCTAGGGAATGATGCCTTGGTAAACTTACCAAGCACACACCCTCTACAAACATCCTGATGCTCTATGTTGATCTTTGGCACTCCGGTCACAACCTCTCTCAGACCTCCGAGAGCTCCATGATGTAGGTGGGCCATCCTGCGATGCCATAACTCGCATAACTATCTGTTGTTGTCGTTGCTCGCTACCAATGCATGAAGAGGCTGAAAAAGCAATCTGGCTAGTTTCCCATCCCTCACTCCAATCACCTATCCTGAGGCAAGTGAAGACCCCCGAGGATGAATCAGTACCTCGGTGCCTCTAAATGTCACCTCAAGACCTCTATCCTAGAGGGTGGAAACTGAAATCAAATTCTTCTTCAGCCCAGGGACATAAAGAATGTACATGAACGATATAGGTGGCAAGCTATCTCTTCGAAAGGTAACTATGCCAATCCCAACAACTCTGACCAATGTGTCATCTCCAAGAGCAATCTCAATTCTAACCTCAGTGTCTCTGATATCAGAAAAGTGCTCTCGAACTCCAGTCATATGGCTCGAAGCCCCGCTGTCAATATACTAGATACTAGGTGTCGTCTCAACTAAAGTGTAGCATATGAGGAAATCACACTCTCTCTGAAACTATGTCTGAAAATTTGTCTCTCATGTTGTAGTTGTGGTACCACCCTTCTTCTTCTTCCTGTTAGGGCACTGTCTAGCATAGTGCCCAAACTTCTTACAAACAAAGCACTTCACTTTTCTCATATCTCTCCTCATACCACTGTTCTGACCACTGCTTCTCTCTCCTCCACTCCCCTGTGGTGGGGCCCCAAAATTGGGACCCTGTCGGCCCCCATGGTCGGCCTTCTTCTTGCCCTTTGTCCAAAGAGAAAGAATCTCCTCACCTTGATCAATCTGCTGTTTTTGTTGTTTCCGTTGTCCAAAAGCCTCGGCTACAAGCTTAATCTCCTCCTGGACGAAGTCATCCCACATCCTCTCCCATGTAGGCATGAGCTCCCTGGAAACTATGCCACGTACAAATGGACCCCACGATTTGGTGAAGTTATTCATAGCTTACCTCACCAAAGAGTTAGGATCAACAACCTCTCTGAAGGCTCCAAGCTCGTCTCTGATCTGAGTGTAGCGACCAAGGAATGAAGTTACCGACTCATCCTTGAGCATGTGAATGCCCCTGAGACGGTCATGAAGAAACATCTTTCGGTTCTCATTCGAGCTCTCATACATCTTGCATATAGATGCCCAAATCTCATATGCACAAGTCTTCCCCATCAAATGGGGTATGATATGATCACGAACTGCGTCACAAATGGTCTTCTTTTCCTTGTTGTTCCTTTTCTTGAACTCTGTCACCAAGACGAGAGAAGTGATAGGAATGGGGGGGGACAGTTGCCTCGACTATGTCCCATAGCTCAAGGTCATATAAGACAAAGATCATCCTCGCCTTCCAAGGCGACCAATTGCTAGCCCCTGCTAGCCTATCCTCAACTCGCATCTGAGATGCTAACATGTCTGCCAAACTGCACTCCCAATTGATGCTCACACTGCCAAGGAAAACGCTGCCTCACTCCTGTCAATACAGGGGTGAAAAGATATAAACGTAATCTGACCTCACTCCTAAGAAAATAGGTGTGAAAAGAGGTCAAGTCAAATCAGCCTCACTCCTACTTCGTAGGTGTGAAAAGGGACTGATGACAAAGTGCCAAAACTGCCCAACTGTCCTCTACAAAAATCTGCCCTCTAACAACCACTGAATGAGTCAATGGTTGTCCACAAAATTCTGCCAAGAAGATGTATATGACAGCCAACAATATGTTGTCCAAACATCTCAAAAATTCAGCCACCTCAACTTTGATACCATGAAGATTTCCAGGTCCTATCAAGCCTGCCAACTGGGTTTGTCTTTGAACACATATTGGCTCTAATTTTCAACTATTATGTTTATGTTTGATGTTGTTTTAGGACAACCAACAATCCAAGAACTTCTTGTTGATTTGTTATGGTTGTATTTGCAGTTTTAGGTTCTCTAGCATGTAGTTTTAGTAACCTTAAGTTAGCGCATGCATACTAAAATGAATACAACACACCTAAAGATATTTCCAACTAAAAATAAGCAGATCTAAAAGACTAACACATGCATTTTTGTATAGAGGT
>SNQJ01S0138376.1:1819-11943 GCA_010110895.2 Picea sitchensis | reverse complement strand
GGAATTAAAATATTAGAAATTATTTATTTGAAATTAATTTCAATCAAATTTTCAACACAAAGAAAGAAGTTTCTTCACACTATTCATTTTCAAAATTTGTTGATATATAAATGTCCTCATCATATATTCTTCATGGAATTTCTTTTTTCGATCTTCATATAAATGGATTCTAACAAAACTCAAAATGTTGGAAATTAATAAAACTCAAAATGTTGGACGTTCGAGGATAGAAACAAGAAGCCCACGTTCTAAGAAAACCTTCTTATTTTTTGATTGAGAAATGAAAACACAGTGCAATACAAAATAATTTAAGCTCTGCAACATCTTTCAAATCATATAACCTCCCTTTTACTTCATGAAATCCACCTCTTTTGTTCTTGGTTGTCATGTTCATTAGAACATACACACTCCATGTGTTAGGAAAAAATCATTAGCAATGATATTGAGTATTCTTATTATTCAAGGGAGAATTACAATAGTCAATCTTAGGCATATAACCATCCTCTCCTCACACACTCTGCTCTTTACACACATTGCACTCTCACCTCTGTGGGTATGTTCGTATATATAACATCTATCACTCAGTTACACAAACTGATCATAAATAGATTACATAGTTACATGAACAATTCATAAATAGATTACATTGTTTACACAATCTGTTTACAATGAGTGCATGTATGCACATTCCTAATTTAGTTGAAATGCATGTGCATGTGAGAACATGAGGAAATTCGTTGGCATGTTTCCAACAATATCCACCTTGACAACAATTTACGTGATATGGCATGCCCTTAATTAATTCATCACCTTTTCTGCAAGCCAAGAGAAGCCTAACACCATCATAGCTTCTCTAACAAAACTGGTTTCGTAAACATGTCTGTAGAATTCACTTTTGTATGGATCTTTTCCAGAGCCACTCCACCTTCATCAACAACCTGTCTTACAAAATGGTAATTAACAAAAATATGATTCGTCTTACTGTGATAAGATGGATTTATAGCCAATTGAATAGCACTTTGACTATCGCAAAATACTTTCACTTTGTCTTGCATTCTTCCAAACTCACCAAAAAAACCTTGTAACCAAATTGCCTCCTTGCATGCATGTGAAGCAACCATATACTCTGCCTCAGTAGTGGATAAATCAACTACGTTTTGAAGCTTTGACATCCAACTAACAGGTCCTCTTGCAAGAGTAAAGATGTATCCTGAAATGGATCTCCTTTTTTTCCAAGCAACCTGCAAAATCTGAATCTACATAATCTTTGGAACCATCATAGGTGATAGAATAATTGCTTGTGCCTCTAAGATATCGAAGAACCCATTTCACTGCTTCCAATGCTATTTCCCTGGATTTTCCATGTATCGATTGACAACACCAACTACATGTAAAATATCTGGTCTAGTACTCACCATCGCATATATCAAACTTCCCACTTCATCAACATATGTTACACGAGACATATAATCCTTTTCTTCATCATTACTAGGACATAAACATGAAGAAATCTTGAAATGGGAATCCAAAGGGATCTGCACGTGTTTCACATTATTCATACCGAAACTCATAAGTATTTTCTCCACATACTTCTGTTGTGATAACCAGAGCTTACCATTTTTTCTTGTCTCTGTGTATGTCCATGCCTAAGATTTGTTTTGCTACTCCTAGATCCTTCATATCAAATGCCCTAGCCAACTGATCCTTTAACCTGTTGATCTTGACCATACTTTTTCTTACCACAAGCATATCATCAACATATAACACCAAAATAATGAACATGCCATTTTCCAAATTTTTAAAGTAAACACAATGATCATATTCACTTCTTGTAAAATTTAGGCTCACCGTGAAGGAATCAAACTTCTTGTACCATTGTTTGGGAGACTATCTCAGGCCATACAATGAATTCTTGAGTTTGAAAACAAACCTCTTATTGCGATCCTGAACAAACCCTTCTAGTTGTTCCATATATATATCCTCATCTAAATATCCATGTAGAAACGTCGTTTTAACATCTAGTTTCTCTAACTCAATATCAAGTAAAGAAACTAGTGCTAACACAACACAAATTGAAACAAGCTTCACAACTGGTGAAAATATCTCATGAAAATCAATACCTTCCTTTTGAGAATATCATTTTTCTACTAGTCTTGCTTTATACATTTTGACTTTATCATTGGCATCCCTTTTCAGTTTGTTGACCCACTTGCAGCTGACAACCTTTATGTCCTTTGGAAGTTCTACCAGGTCCCATTTTTTATTCCTCTCTAAGGCATCCATTCTTCTTTTATAGCTTTATTCCATTGATCACTTTCAAATACATTAATTGCTTCCTAAAAACAATTAGGTTCTCCATTAATAGAAACCAAAGCCACATATGAAACATAATCGTCATACCCTGTAGGAGGATTCTTGACCCATGAATATATCCTTAGAGATGGTTGAGGCATATCCTTAGTTTCTTATATATTTTCTGCATCTTCATCTTCTTCTTCTGAAACTTCTTCATGCTCTTCCCTTTCTGAAGATGGTTGAGTTTCCAACTGAATTTGTTGAACTTGTGGTACCTGTTCTTGTCTCACTTCAACATCTACCAATTATGATTTTAAGAGTGAGGATTCATCAAATACTACATCTTTTCTTATGATGAGTTTGTGGGCAGTAGGATCCCACAATTTGTACCCCTTAACTCCATCACCATAACCAGAAAATACATATTTCTTTTATCTAGGATCTAACTTAGAACATTGATCTTTAGAAATAAGAGAAGAAGAATCACAACCAAATATTCTCATATTTGAAAAATATCATGAATGACGTGCCCATACCTCTTCTGGAATCTTACAGTTTATTGCAGTTGATGGTGACCGATTTATCAGATAGAATGTTGTAAGAACTATTTCTGCCCACAATTCATGTTTCATATTGGCATTACTAAGCATGCTCCTTGCTCTCTCTAGGAGAGTCTTATTCATGCGTTCAACAACACCATTATGTTGAGGAGTATAAACTATGGTATTATGTCTTTCGATCCCATCTTCCTTGCAATAGTTCTCAAATTCCACATATGTGAACTCACCTCCATTATCTGTCCTTAAACACTTGATATACCTTTCAGTGGTATTTTCAACCAAAGCTATGAATTGATTAAAAGTATTAAATACACCAATTTTTCTTTTAAGTAAATAGACCCAAACCTTTCTAGAGTAATCATCTATAAATGTCATAAAATATGACGATCCTCCAAAATAAACTGTAGGGGATGGCCCCCAAACATATGAATGAATGTAATCAAGGATACCTTTGCTTATATCCCTTCTTGTTTTAAACTTTTGTCTACATTGTTTTCCAAAACACAATACTTGCATAAATTCAAATTCAGAAACTTCAAACTTGGAAATGACTTACGATCAACCAATACCTTAAGCCCTTTCTCACTCATATGACCCAAACGTTGTTGCCATAAATGAACAGAGTCACTTGCATCTTCAGATGCTACCACTGCTTGATTTACTTTTGTCCTTCCTTCAATATGATAAAGGTTTCTTATCCTCTTTACCTTCATGACCACTAAGATGCCTTTAGACACCTTCAGTACTCCACCTTGAGTTGTACAGTTGTAACCAACATAATCTAGAAATCCCAATGATATAAATTTCTTTATAAGTTCGAGTACATGCCTTACATATGTTAATGTTCTTAGAGAACCATCATGCATTTTAATCCGGATTCTACCAACTCCAACAATTTTACAAGAAAAATAATTTCCCATAAAAACAACACCACCATCAATAGATTGGTAAGTTGAGAACCAATTTCCATAAAGACACATGTGGTTGGACACACCAAAATCTAACAACCAATGCTAATGTTGATGTGAAACATCACAAGTCGACAATACCTCATCAACCATACCTAAACTGGAATCTAAACTTGTTTCTGCTAAATTAGCTTCATTTGCTTCTTTTGTGGAGTCCTCTTTGGATGCATTCTGTCTTTTCCAATAATCTTTCTTGAGATGCCCAGATTTTCCACATAACCAACATTTTTTCTTACTCTTTCCTTTTGACTTAGACTTTGATGTACCCCTCTGATTTTTCCTTCTTTCTGTAGATCAACCTCTGGCCATCATTGCTTCTGTTGTTGAGGTTTCTTTACTAGATATTTTCCTCATCTCCTCAGACAACAAAGCTCCCACAACAATGTCATAATAAATAACATCTGTTGAGCTAAACCACATAGTTGTGACCATATGATCCAAAGACTCAGGCAACGAACATAGTAGTATAAACTCCTTCTCCCCATCTTCGTACGCTGTGTCCATACTAGATAATTGACAAATCAAAGAATTGAAAAAATTCAAGTGATCAACAATTTCTGTACCTTATTTCATCTACAAGTTGTACAACTGCCTCTTCAAGAAGATTATGTTCATCAAGGACTTTGTTATATATAGACTCTCCAGTATATTCCACAAACCTGTTGTTGTCTCATTTTCGGTGATGTTAAACAACACTTCATATGCCAGACACAAACGAATGGTATTGATGGCTCTTGCATCCAGATCTTCCCAGTCCTCACCTGTCATGCTTGCCAGTTTCTTTGTCTTTCCGGCCAATGCCTTTTTCAATCATTGTTGCACAAGAAAATCACACATCTTGAGCTTCCATAGCACAAAGCTATTCTTACCGCTGAATTTCTCCACCTTAAAATTAGAAGTTTGTACTTTCGCCATTAGCAGAAAAAGAAACCATCCAAACCAAGCTTATAATACTAATCCTTTTATAGTGAAGGAACAATGATAGGATATAGTTGAAAAAAAAAATTGATCCAAAATATATATATATATTATATTTAAAAACCTTTTAAAAAAGTCCACTTCTTAAACAAAGATACTTGCTTCTTTAAATAATAAAGGATCCACCCTTTTAAAATATTTTATCATCCACCTCACCTTATTTACCACTCAACCCCGAAGCAATTCTCCATTTTATTTATATATAAAATATTCTCCACCACTTTTTATGCATAATGAGACAAAGGTTCGACCATGTCTTAGAATAAGACAAAAAACTTCATACCATCGCAAAAGCTTTAATTCATCACAATTTGTTTTTTGATCAGCGCTCTCTTAAGCCTGTAGGGTGGCACTGAGTTTGGAGGTCGTGTTACTTGATTGTGGATGGGTGAGAACTAATTTTCTAGCGCTTTGTGGTGCACAAACTGGGTGCATTGATTTTGGGAGCGTCGATGAATTGAAACCCACTCAATCACGCTCTTTGTTCTCAGAAAATATCTGGAAACCTGTACACAATTTTCCTTGGCTTAGCTATTGTACATGCTCAACCTTCTCTGATACCACTTGTTAGGAAACGAAAGAAAAATAGAGCATAAAAACTAGAGCACATGCAAGCAAGATTAAACACGCATAAAACCGAGAACAACAATCACACAATTGAATCAGTGATTTATGTGGAAACCCAATGCGGGAAAAAACCACGAGCAATGATATTCGATATTCTTATTATTCAAGGTAAAATTACAATAGCCAATCTCAGGAATACAACCATCCTCTCCTCACACACACTCTTCTCTCTACACACATTGCACTCTCACCTCTATGGATATGCTCGTATATATAACATATATCACTAAGTTAGACAAACTGATCATGAATAGATCACATAGTTACATGAACAATTCATAAATATATTACAAAGTTTAAACAATCTGTTTACAATGAGTGCATGTATGCACATTCCTATTTTAGTTGAAATGCATGTGCATGTGAGTGCATGAGGAAATTTGTTGGCATGTTTCCAACACCATGGACATTGCTATTCTGTAATCGAAAAGAAGAAAACCCTAGAAACAAAAGAAGGGTCCAATACCAATCATGCTACCCAATATAAGCATGAGATGTTCATTCTGGAAAGTTTTCATCCTCTCTTCCAACTTAGATTTCCTCTATTCAAGATCTTTGTCCTTCATTTCTGTTGGAGTTAATTCACACACACCTAGGATTTTTTTTCCTAAGGTTTTTCCTATGTTTATTAGTCATTATCAAGTCTCCTAAAGTTTAGGGGAGAACATTTCTCTAGGAGAATATTCTCTTCAGTTTTCACTTCAGTTTGATCAGTTGAGTGGAGTCTAGATGCTACATTGGGATTATCACCATGCAACATTGAGAACATCACTAGCTAATGTGCATTTTCCTTGGGATCATCACCAGAATAGCGCATTAGTCATGATTCCCTAATCTCCTCCTCAATTCACTCCATTTCAGTCCGTTAACTGAAGACTGATAGACTAGTTAACTCAGTTAGGTGGCAGTTCACTCTCGTAACTTCCCGAGAGACTAGACTAGGTGGCAGTTTGTTCCCGTAACTACTGGTGTATGTCCAAATCACTCTAGAACACCACTATGGCACATTGGATTCTCCTCCATTGTGCATTGGTTGAGTTATACAGAGTATATCATGTGTAAATTATCATTCATTGATTTGGTTAATGGGAATTCTTCCATTCTTTCTCTCTTGCTTCTCTTTTCTTCTATTTTCTTTGCAACTATGTATGTCAATTCCCAGCTAGATCTATTATGTGCAAGTTCAACACATTTACATGGTATCAGAACCGATAGAATTCTAGGGTAAAGACACACCAATTATTTTTGCAGGTACCAAAGATTGAAGACAACGAAAAAAATGGAATTTCTAAAAGAATTCATTTGTACACCTTACAATTTCTTTGCATGGAAGGAGAAGATGACAATGCATCTTTGAAGCAGAATATTGTACAAGTTAACCATGAACACAGAGACAAAACCAACATCATCCATAGAAAAATCCAAGTATCTAACTTGAATGGATGAAGCATTCAAAACAATTTGTAGTCTCATTTCTCCTGAACTCCTCTTTCACATATCCTCCTGTAAAACCCCTAATGAAGCCTAGACCACCATGGAAGGGCTTTTTGGAAAATAGGATGAGATGAGGGGACACATGCTCAAGGTGGAATTTCTCACATTGGATCCAAAAATCTTCGACAATCTCCAATATTTCCTTACCAAATATAAGGATTTGTTGTCGCAACTCGAGGCTTGCAGGGTTGATAGATATAAGGAGGAGAAACAAATGATTCTCAACATTCTCTTCAAACTTTGTCTAGAATAATCAATGTTTGTATCCACATTTCATTCAGTTAGGTTTGCATCTGGATCTACCTGGACGATGCCCTCTCTTGAGGCCTTTATCAAGTCTTTGACACAAGAGCAGAACAAGCTCATCAATATGGGAAAAATCAAAGGCCCAAAGGCACATGCACTTACTGTGCAAGATGGTAGCAGTCATCAATATAAAAAATATAAAGATAAATACAAAAGGAAAGCACATGCAAATCCGAAGAAGGAAGGGTACTCAAAACCCTTCAACGATGCCTCCAGATCCAAAGGTGGAAAGGGAAGAAAAGGGGAGAAATTCACTTACTACCATAAAGGATTTCATCCAGAATCTGCATGTATGTAGAAAAGGATAGATCTAATGACTCAAATACTTAAGAAAAATAACCTTGGATATCGCATCGCCGAGGGTGCTAAGAAGAATAATCCAGAAGATCATAATCCCAAGAAAGACAATTCTAGCCATGCTTTGATTCCCATCAACTCCTCTCCTGATGCTTGGATTGTAGATTCAAGAGCATCACACCACATGGCTGACAAAAGAGAAGTATATTCTTCATTAGATGCATGCAAAGGTCCTCCTATTCTGATGGGGGACAACTCTCCAGTCGAGGTCACCGACAAAGGAAGAATTGAACTCACCAACGAAAGCTTTGAGAATGTGTTGCACGTTCCCAAACTTTCTTTCAATCTTCTCTCCATGTATCAGATGAAAAATTCTGACACCGGAAAGAGATTCATATTCACACCTGATGCAGTGGATATCTATGACATGCAAACCAATTCCAAGGTTGCTAGCGGTGAGGTAAATCATCAATCTAGACTTTAGATATTTTCTGAATTTATTGAACCAAATTATGCATTACTACTTACCCATGCCGATGAAAGAAATAGGATATGACATGAAAGGTTCGGGCATTTAAATTTCATATATATGCAACATCTTAGCAAGTAGGGAATGGTTGATAGTCTACCCAACATCCACTTCTCCAAAGGAATTTGTGAGGGATGTGTTCTTGGAAAACACCCTCAAGAGAAATTTGACAAAGGAAAGACTCAAAAGGCTTCATCTCCTTTAGATATGATCCATAGTGACCTCATGGGACCTTTTCCACATCCATAAATCAATAAAGCAAGGTACGTGCTCATTTTTGTTGATGATTTCTCACGCTTCACATGGATTTTCTTTCTCAGGCAAAAATCAGAGGTCTTTCAACACCTCAAATATTTCAAAGCCCTTGTTGAGACACAATCAAGAAAGAAAATCAAATTCCCATGAATAGATAATGGGGAGAGTATATCAACCATGGTATACCAAATCTTTGTCATGAGGAAAGGATTCAGTTGTAACACACAGTTTCCTATACTCCGTAGCAAAATGAAGTTGTTGAGCGGAAAAATAGATCTCTAAAAGAGATGGCATCTTGCATGCTACATGCAAAGTCACTTCCACAGAGATTATGGGTTGAAGCACTTAATTTTGCAACCTACATCCAAAACAGATCTCCCCATAGATTTGTCAAGGCTAAGACCCCCTACGAGGTTTGGAGCGGCCTCAAACCGGAAGTGAACCACTTTCATATTTTTTGTTCATGTGTATGGGCCCATATTCCCTATAAAAAGAGGAAGGAACTTGATCCATAGAGCACAAAGTATATCTTTCTTGGATACCCCGATGGTGTGAAGAGATACAAACTTATTGATATTTCCTCGGATCGGATGATCATTGAGCAAAGTGTCCAATTTGAGGAAAGTGTCTCGCATGTGCCTCAGCAGCCGCATGCATATACCTTTGTTCTTCCAGCTGTCAGATATGATGAGCATGCACATACTAACTCTTCTTCAGATGAGATTTTTGATTCAGAGGATTTGGATGATCCATATGCAAAGTCAATATAGTCAGATGCAGATTCAGTGCATCTAGATGCAGAGCCAGAGCAGAGGCTCAGGTAGGCCCAGACTATTCTTCAAGATGCAAGGGATCTTATTGGTGATCCAGTTGAAACTAGGAGGACTCGATCTGATTTCAAGGAGCCTTTTCTTGCACTCACTTCCACTGAACCATTGCCAACCAGGCATATTTTCTTGGTTCAATCTTCAGATCCACATTCTTATGGTGAGGCTACTAGAAATCCACGATGACGCATTGGTTTCTCTTCCAATGAGCATTGGTTGAGTTATACATAGTATATCATGTGTAAATTATCGTTCATTCATTTGGTTAATAAGAATTCTTCCATTCTTTATATCTTGCTTCTCTTTTCTTCTATTTTCTCTGCAATTGTGTATGTCAATTCCCAACTAGATCTATTTTGTGCAAGTTCAACACATTTACAATTTCCATCTTGTTCAAATAAGCCTTCTTCTTCTCTCTCACTTAATGATCAGACACTATATTCCTTATCAATATGAAACCATTTTAGCAACTTGAAAAAACCATAAATGTAAATCCCCAAAGCAACCCAAAAAACACTAAAATCCCAACAATCAATCAGTACCATGATTTAACTAAAAGACTACACGAAAAATCATTAATTTACAACCTTTTTAGATGTGTATGTTCTTTATGGTGTAGTCTAGAATTTCGTTATGTCGTATGGTGTGCACAACAACCTACAGAGATTGTCGTTGGGACTTGAAAGAACATAGTTTCCATTGAATCTTTGCTTGTTTGAGATACCCATGTAAAATTGTCGGTAGAGAAAATCACTGGTAGAAAGTGTAGAGACCACTAGAAGGAACCAAACATGTCCACCCAATTGTTGAGTTTTGTACCTTGGGAGGTGTTCCCCATGTGTTTCTTCTCTCCTAGAAACATGTGGGATGTACTATACACTTTGTGCCTTGTACTTTTGTCTAATTTCACTTTGACTTAGGAGTTTTAAGTCAAAAGTGAAATTTAGTCATTTATGCCTAAAATGACTATTAATTCACTTTGTGGGTG
>SNQJ01S0138371.1:11812-37166 GCA_010110895.2 Picea sitchensis | reverse complement strand
AAAGACTGCTCTTCCTTACTAGGAATTAAGGCAATATATCGAGGAGAGCAAGGAGCCTCAAGTTCGTTGCATGCAATGGCACTACAAAAACCATGGCAACCCAAACCTTCAGGTATGGCTCAAAACTTTTCATCTCAATTCCCTTATTCTCATAATCATATGTGGAACACTTATATGCCATGGAAACCTTGGCCACCTCATCCTAGTACAATCCAGAATTAGTAGCAAGGTTGGTGTGGTCAATCCTATCTTAAACCACCACCATATACTTACCCCCCACATGCTTCCCAACAAGTCAATAAACCACAACAACTTTCATTACCATCTCCTCAAAACCCTCCATGGCCAACCCAAATTCATGCCCACCCTATCCCAAATCCTAATAATATAATAAGATAGTTCAGGCCATCTAGGGAATTTATATGCAAACATTTCCCACATATTATATCACGCTTTTATCATTACAAGAAATTCACCTAAGTTTTGGGAAGGTTCTTAACCCAAAATCCTCAATGATTGTCCAAGAAAATGAAGAATCTCCCATCCAGTTTGAAATTTTTACAGGCACCATCACCATCTCAATGTTAGAGTCAGTCTCAAGTTCAAACAACCCCACAAATTGGTTCTTAGAAGGAACAATTATTACAGCCCGATCAACCTCCTTTTATAGAGAGGTTGGCACTGGAAAAATCAATTATACCTTTCAAGTTCAATTTGGTGTCACAACTGAAAAATATTTGTATTAAGATACTCCTACTGCAAGAAATAAAGGACATACTCATTTATACTAAAACAATGAGAGAATTAAGAATTAAAAATCCAGGTGGACGAAAAAAGGACACCCTAACCATCCAAGTTGTAGGGAAATTGTCGATCCTCGTGTCCACTGAAGTCACTGGAGAAAAATATGTGGACCCTGGGAATCCTGTAATCACAGTTCTTATAAATAAGACTCCCATTGCAAAAACCCTAATTGACTTGGGTGCAACCATAAATGTAATGGCATTAGAAACGTTGGTTCAATTGGGACTTCACAATATTCTCCCTACACCCATTGTGTTTGAATTGGTTGATCGATCTAAACTTAAGCCAGAGGATATTTTAGAGGATGTAGTTGTCTCACTAGACTCATGGGAGTACCCAACAAATTTCTATGACATACAACCAAAATCCAATCTGGGTGGGCACTCCTTAATTCTCGGGAGATCATGGCTAGTCGTAGCTAATGCTTTCATCAGTTGTAGATCTGGGAATATGAAAATTACAAATGGCACTAAGACTAGATAAATTACCCTATACCCCCCTGCTAGAACACAAACTGAACTTGAATTCATACAATGGCTTAATGAAGACAACAATGATGAATTTGTTCAACCTGTTTTGACTATTGTACAAGCCATGAGCTTTAAGGAAAATACTAACAAGAATATGATTAATCATCACATTACTAATTCATATCTCCCATGATATTTTGGGGGCCAACCATTATCTCACATTCAATTCTCCATTGATTGTCTTTTTGAACAAAAATTTCAAGAGAATTGTTGAAGAGGAACGATCCTCTGCCTTTTCATTAGTATTCCCTATACATTCAATTTTTGAATCTGATTATAAGACCATTAAAATTTTTTTTCTGAAAAAACATTAAACATAAATTTTTCCTTAGACTATACATAGGAAGGAAAATTAATCCAAGTTTTAAGAAACTTTTCAAATACTTTTGCATGGGAATATACCTATATGAATGTCATTCACCCAGACATGTGCATCCATCACATCTATATTTAGAAAGATGGCACTCATGTTAGATGGCCACAGAGAAGAATGAATCCATCCTTGAGGGAAATAGTGAAGGTTAAACTACATAAACTCTTGAATGTTATTTTCATTTATCCCATCTCAGACAGCCAACGGGTGTCACCATTAGTGATCCTTCCTAAAAACCAGGAAATGACAGGTATGCATAGACTATAGAAAGTTAAACAAGGCCACCCTAAAATATCATTTCTGTAATATTCTGGCTAATGTTTGTTTTGTGTTTTTTCTCTAGTTATAGATCTTAAGAATTAAAACAACAATTGCATGTAACACTTATACAACAATCTTATAAAATTCTGAACTCTTCACAAGATTCTCATGAAGTACCCATATAAAGCTCAAACATTTAACATTTTATTCCATACTAATGGCTGCCATACATAGTAAAATACTCAAAAAACATACATCAATGATTAAGAACCTGGTTTTTATCTGTTGTAGATGATTCTCCAAATAGAATGAGCAATAGATGGCTAGAATATCAATCTTGTAGAGGCAACTCCTTTGATGAATCAGATCTGAGCAATATCTAAACTGATGATTGTTGTAGTGACCAAAAACAGAGCCCACGACTTGTATCAACAAGAATAATTGGTATTGTGCAGCAATGATTCAACAAACAAGAAAGAATAAATCCATTCCATAGTTTATTCCCTATCCTTCAAGATCAAACTCGGTCACCAAAGAGGATGCATACACCCAACAAGAAGACAACATTGTCTCATCAATGCTCATGGACCAACAATGAGTTTGTTGCAACTCAATAACACCTACTCAGCCTCATCATTTCAATATGGATCAACAACTAAGCAATGGTTCAGTCAAGGTTTGCATCCCATCTGATCATGAACTCATCTCCTCTATTGAAGTAAAGCGCCTAAACATTGTAAAGCAATTGATGACAGTGTTGTAGATGAAAGTGCCCCTATTCTTCCACTCCCAAATGACACCAATGACCCAATCAGCAAGCAAATTGTTTCTCTCTTTACTAGAACAATATCCAATAGATAATACACTCCATAAATGATAAAATCAACCCTCTCCTTGGTCTATATCAGTCCCACACAATTTTTATCACTCTCAATGAAAGAATGCAACTCCCAATCAGATTGACTTTGTCACCTTTCATAGAACTCGACCTAGTTGTTCAAACTCGTCCCACCATGTGAAGAAATAAGCCATCTATGGAAGAAATCTCCCAACACTGAGGGATTTCACCCAACATTCTATTGGGCCATCCCATCTCAACCAAAATGCAGCACCATATATTTATAACTATTCAGAACTAAGGAATTCGACCAACATTCTAAGCGACCAGCTCTAACATCTCAAATCAACCCTTATGATTATTAAATCACCCTCATATTCCCCATGAACAACAACCAGACTTGGATCGATTCCCTGGATAAAACTCAGCTGGAGGAAAATCAATTTGACTCACAATGAATACTTGGCCAGCAAGTAAACCACCGCTCAAAGAAGAATCTCGAACAATACTATTGCAATCTACCTCTATGAAGCACCGTCAATATACCTGGGTGATCTACTCGGAGAATTAGCTAGGATAGATAGATTTCTCTATCAAAGCCAATGTTTGTCGAGGGTTTTCGCCTCAACGCCAGAAAAAAGCCACGAGAGATTTAATTTTCAATCGGAGAGATTTAATGAATGAATGAGGAGAATTCCTCTTTTCTCCCCTCTTATATTTTCCATTTGAGAAATTAATTAATGAACCGCTTTTGTTTATTTCACTTTATTTAATAAAGTGACTTCTCCCTTTTCCTTTGCTTTTTTTTGAATTTTATTTAATATTCTTTTTTATCATTTTGACTTAAGACATTAATTAACTCCCTTTCGAATGCTCGAATCAACTTACTGGAATTGAATAGGTTAGTGGGTTGATTTTTGTTGCTTTTTTGGTGTTAAGCATGAGGGGACATTACAATTTCCCCCTACCTTTTATTGACCAGGTTCTGGACACACTAGCTGAAAAGAAATACTTTTCTTTTCTAGACAGATTCAATAGATACAACCAGATCTGAATTGCTCTAGAAGACCAGGACAAGACAACTTTTACATTCCCTTGGGGGACATACACCTAGAAGGTATTGTCCTTTGGTTTATGCAATGCACCATCCCCATTTCAATGAGCGATACTTGGTATTTTTTATAATTTGTTACATGATTGTATGGAAATACATATGGATCACTTTACCATGACAGGTGATTCTTTTTATGAAGCTTTAATTAATCTTGAAAAACTTTTGAAAATATGTAGAGAGACGAATCTTGCACTAAGCAATGAGAAATGTTTTATGATAATGACTGGAGGGATTGTATTAGGTCACCATGTGTTTGTTGCAGGAATAAAGGTAGATCTAGCCAAGATAGAAGTAACTGTCAAATTGTTACCTCCAACCAATCAAAAGGAAGTCTAAATCTTCCTAGGCCATGCAAACAATTACAGATGATTTGTAGAAAATTTTATGAAAATAGCCCTGGACCTATTCAAATTGCTTGAAAATGATATTGAATTCTATTGGAATGATGAATATCAACATGTCTTTGATATACTCAAGGAAAAGCTCTCCTCAACTCCAATATTGAGAGGACCAAATTGGAGCCTCCCATTCCACATCTCAACCAATGCATCATATTCAGCTATAGAAGTTGTATTGGGTCAAAAGGAATATTGTTTAACTTATGCTATTTATTTTATAAGCAAGAACCTAGCTCTAGCTGAATTAAATTACACTGTGACTAAAAAATAGTTCCTTTCGTAGTTTATGCAATTAGTAAATTTAGGCATTAGATCACGGGGTATGAAGTCTATTCATACTAACCACTTTTCTGTTAGGTACTTGATGAACAAACCCATTACGAATGGAAGGATCACCAAATGGTTGCTACTTCTACAAGAATTCAACATCACCATCGTGGACATGTCGGGTAAGGAAAACCAGGTAGAAGACTTCCTCTCTAGGCTTGATAACAAAGGTGAGAATAATCTTGTTGATGACTATTTCCTGGATGAATATATTTTTTCTATATCTTATAATTCACTATGGTTTGCAGACATAGAAAATTATCTTGCTACAGGAAATTTTCCACCTCACTTCTCACCCAAGGAAAAGAAAAGGATTGTTAAAATAAGTGGCCCATACTCTTGGATGAAGGGAGATATCTTTTACACTTGTCCTGATATGATTATTCACATATGTGTGAGAGATGATGAGATGTTCGACATCCTAAAAGTATGTCACGATGAACCTTGTGGGGGGCACTTTGTAGATAGAAGAAAAACCTACAAGATCCTCCATTTGGGCTATTGTTGGCCTACTCTCTTTCGATCTGTCAAGAAGCATATCCGGGGATGTAATAGTTTCCAAAGGATGGGTCACCCAGTTCAAATAGATGAGATGCCATTTCAATCACAAGTTTTTATAGGACCCTTTGAAAAATGGTCCTTGTACTTTGTAGGACCAATCAACCCCCTACCAACAAGTAAAATTACATTCTAGTTTGCACCAACTATGTTACAAAGTGGGTGGAAGAAAAGGCTTTATTGAAAGCAAGATAAAAGAACAATATTGGATTTCTTGTTTGAAGACATTATTACTTATTTCGAGGTACCTAGAGAAATTTTTAGTAACCAAGGAACTCCATTTACATCTAAGTTGGTACAGGCAATTACTCAAAAGTATCTCATTAATCACATGAAATCTTCTCCATATCACCCACAAGCTAATGGGCAGGTGGAGTCAACAAAAAATATTTTCGAGGGAATTTTGACAAAGATAGTACAATTACACAAGAATGATTGGTCAGAAAGACTTCCAAAAGCCTTATGGGCTTATAGGACAATATGGAGGAGTACTACTGGTTTTTCCCCATATGAGCTAGTGTATGAGAAGCAAAATTGGGTGTGGAGTTGACCGAGGCACAAAAGGAAAGAATTGTTCAACTCAATGAGTTAAACGAGATGCATCAGGAATATTTATAACATATTGATCTCATTTAGTAGCAGAGGGTAAAGTGGCATGACAAATTTATTAAGAAGAAACAGTTCAAGGTAGGTGACTGGGCACTTTTGTTCAACTCCAAATTTAAGGACTTCAAAGGGAAGTTTAATACCCGTTGGCTTGGACCCTATGAGATTGAAGTTGTCTTCAACAATGGATCTGTTAAGATTCAAACCATAGATGATGAGAAGATATCCTTCTTGGTTAATGGGCTTAGGCTCAAGTTATATCAAAAGCCCAAATCTAAAGGGGAGTTTGTGAAGGATATTATGGAGCAAGATAAAATGTAGATGGTAGGCGAGGGGATTCCCCCACATGCTTCATCTTCTTAGTTTTCTTCTATTTTCAATAAATCAAAAAATGAAAATAATAAAAATTAAAGGGAAAATAATGCTTAGTTGCAAAAACTAGAATTTTGTCGCAACTTGGTTGGAACCTTACTTGAAAACCAGGCTCGTGATTGGTGAAGTTCCCAAACAAAATTGTATCTTATGATGGTTTATTTTTCCAAATTCTTAAATCATTTTATGGTTCTCGCATTGGATGATGGGGGATTCATTAGGGCCCTCTTTCCATAAATCTTGTTCCATCAACTCTGACTCTTTATCTGGGTTCTAAGATAAGAGATTGTAACAATGCCTTGGAATTTGTATGCCCTACTAACAAGTTTTCTCACTGACATAAATGGGGATGCATCAATGCTTCTTGACTGTCATATCCTGAAAGTTACTTGATTTCAACACATCCATTTGTGCTTGATAGGATGCATTGATGTACCTTGATGCTCATTGGAATTATTGGTGAGCAACATTGCATTGGTTAATGGAATCCATTAATGACTAGTAATCCAATGATTCCCCTCCAAGTTTGAATTCAAGAAATTTATTCCCATGGAAGGGAATGTACAGAAAGAGGGTAAGGATGAAGATTTGTAGCAGTTCAACCACAACAAGCATGGAGCATTCAATTTTCAATTCCTATAGCAATTGTTCCTATTCTTGTTCTTGTTTATGTTCATGTTCGAGTAGCGTTTTCATTTCCGGGATTATTTTTATACAATGCTTCTGGTTCTCACATATGTTGTACCATTTTTTGGTAATTAACGAAGAACAAAGGATCTCCATTCAAGCATAGGAACAACATGAAGTCATGGGTACAGGTAGATTGATATTGGAATTATAAGCAGATCCACATTTTCCTGTAGCAATCCATGATACAAAGCCTGCTTTGAAAATTCCAGTCCAGATCAAAATCCTTGAACGAGACAACATCAATCAAAACTTTCACAAGAGGTATGGTTCAACAAAGCAGTAAGGTAATTCCAGGTAATTGAAGCTTGGGTAATGTATTAAAATTTATTTTTTCATTGAATTTAGGAAATGCAATGCTGTGGAAAACCCTCTGAATTCAAATGCACTAAACTATGGTCCTATCACCCCTGATCTGTTGCACATCCACTGAATCGACCACCTTTCGATTACCTCGATTCAGAATCGTTGAATAATCCTCCATCACCATCCACGTGAATCGCCATCATTTCAAAACCTATTTCTTTGGAAATTACCTTATGTAACCTGTTAAATTGGATCATGACAATTTAATTGTCATGATCATGATTAACCATCGATTCTCATTAAACTTCATTTACATGTTATATTGTAAATCCCCTCCTCTTCGTAGACTGATCTGAATACCATCATTCAAACATTGCATCTCCTTGTCGTGAGAAACGATGATGAGCGTACTCAAAGTTGAACCCGATGGGGATGAGCTATTGGAAGCATAATGATTCGGATTTAGGAGCAGAATGAACTGATTAACAGACTGAATAAAATAAACACAGAGATATGAAGAATAACACAAATATCTAGTCAACAATATCTTCTATTGAACAATGAAATAGGTTGAAACTGTAAAACTGTAGAACTGAAACACTTGCTCGAATGCTGGTAGCTATCTCTGAGAAGAGACGTGGCTGCTACGTGCATCTGTCTGAGAAGAATAATTACAATGAGGCTCCAGAGGCCTTTTTGATATTACTCATGAATGCCAAAACCCTAGACATCCAAAAACCTAACCCTAGAAGGTGAAACGCCAAAAGTCATGTGGGCCCATATGGGTAAGTTGGTACCTCAACTTTCAAGGCCTGTAACGTTTGCATATGACCTTCATTTTAGGCACATGATAGCCCGTTGGAAAGGTATTTCATAGAACTGCACATTCCACTATCAAACTTTGACTCTGTCTATAGTTTGAATGTGGCAAGACAAAAAAACAATTTTTAGGGCCCCAAAACAACCCAATAAGTACAACAAGATGTGCTGACATGAAAACATACAAAATAATCCAGTTGGATTAGGCGAAAGGCCACCGATATCCACCTAGAGGATATGTATGGCTTCAGACAAACCCAAAAGTGTAGAACCCACAATTACAAATAAGTACCGAAGAACGTGTTGAACAAAAATGGACAAGAGGATCCAGTTGGAACAGGTGGGTGGCCACCAATATCCACCTCGATCAATCCTTCCCCCTTAGGAAGCAATGGTCTCCATTGTGTTGAGTTCCCCCATCAGGTGAGGAAACTTTTGTTGGATTTAGCCTCGGGTGAGCCACTTGCCTTGCTGTAGGAGTTGCCCTGCCTTGAAAACCCGATAAAGTTGGATCCTCTGTTGGCGAGTGCCCTTAAACTATGTGTCCACTATATGATTAGTGGATGCTTGTTCCATGCAGTCAGGGTTGAGCTCTGTGAGTGTCATTTGTTCTGCGATCTCTGAGGTGTCCAATAATGGTGGAAAATATGGTCGAAGGAGGTCCACATTGAACATTGGGTACAGACCAAGGAAGGGTGGAATGTTGAGCTCAAAAGCATTGCTACCCATGGCTTGGTGATAGTGTAAGACCCATAGTGAAGTGGGTAGAGCTTCCGATGGGGCCTTGTGAGATGCTCCTTCTGCAAATGTAACTAGACATTGTCACCAACCTAAAACTAGTGTGGTACCCTGTGTTGATCATGGCACTGATTGTACTTAGCATTGGATTTCTGCAAAATCTCCTGGACATGTTGGTGGATGTGTTGAATCTGCCCAATGAATCTAGTGACTTTGTCGATCCCTCACTGATCATGGGAATATTTTGTCTGTGTGGTGGAAAGAGGAAGTGCAACATCAATCGGTCCCAAAGGTTGGAATCCCATCCCCACCTGAAATGGGCTATGGTCGGTGGAGCTATGGAGATCCATGTTGTGATTGTATTGAACATAGGGGAGACTCTCATCCCATGTACATGGATGCTTATAGTTGTACATGCACAAGATGTGCACAATCATTTGATTGACGACCTTTGTTTGGCGGTGGAAAGCAGTGGATTTTGTGAGCTTGGTGTCCAACAGTGACTAGAGACTCAACTAAAATGTGTTGAGGAACTTGTTTTCCCAGTCAGACATGATGGTCTTTGGTATCCCAAAGTGGACCCACACTCATTCGAAGAAGATCTTGGCAATATATGTTGTTTTGATATTCTTCTTGCAGGTTGTGAGGATGGTCGCCTTCGAAAACTGATCAACAACCACAAATA
The DNA here is from genome assembly GCA_010110895.2 of Picea sitchensis. Classification (NCBI taxonomy): domain Eukaryota; kingdom Viridiplantae; phylum Streptophyta; class Pinopsida; order Pinales; family Pinaceae; genus Picea; species Picea sitchensis. The sequence goes on along the minus strand of SNQJ01S0138371.1, from coordinate 27,750 downwards.
CACAGTCATTTCCTTGCCTGGTGGATGAAAGGCCAGACATGTAATCCATTGAGATGGATTCCCAATGCTTCTTGGGAGTAGGAAGAGGGGTGTATAAGCCTTGCTTCTTGATGGCTGACTTGGAAATGGCACATGCAATGCAAGATATGATATACTTGTTGACGTCATGTCAAAGTTTTGGCCAATAAAAATGTTTCTGAAGAATGACCACATTTTTCACCATACCAAAATGCCCTGCCATCTAATTGTAGTGGGCTTCCAAAATCATATTTGCATGCTCACTTGTAGGAACACAGAGATGGACCAGGTGACATAATAGTCCGTCCTGAATGTGAAAATCGATGACAGTCGCTCCTGTACCCAAGAGCTGATAGGTGGTGGCGAAGTCTGGATCTTGCTAATAAAGTTGGGGCCACTCAGATGCTTCATGTCCATAGGATTGGAGCACAGTGGTGAGTGCAGCCACGGGAGGTCAACTGAGGCATTCAATGACATGATTTGAGATACCTGTATTATACTTGATGTTGAGATGGAACTATTGCAGGTAGGTGGATCACTTCTGATGGTGGTCGTTCTACAATTTCCCTTGTGTCTGTATGAACTGCAGAGGCTTGTTATCAGTGTGTATAATCATCTCCTTTCCCAGAATTTAATGTTTCCATTGACGATAGGCTTGTACAATGGAATACATTTCCTTGTCATAGGTGGGGTATTTTTGAACAGTATCTGAGAGTGTCTCACTATGGTATGCCACCGAATGACCGTGTTGAGTGAGAACTGCACGCACAACATAGTCAGATGCATTAGTCTCAATCTTGAATGGTTGTTGCAAATCGAGCAAGGAGAGTACTAGTGCTGAGCACAAGCGATTCTTCAGATCATCGAATGCTCGTTTATGTTCCTTCCCCCACACAAACTTGGCCATTCCACCGCCCTTGGTCACCTAGCTGAGGGCCCATGCAATATGGGAGAATCCCAACATGAATGGTCGGTAGAATTTGGCTAGTCCCAAGAAGCTCCGAAGCTCGATCAGTGTGGTCAAGGCTGGCCATTCAGAGATGACTTGGATCTTAGTTGGATCAACATGTACCCCATTCTCATCAATAATGTAGCCCAACTATTGGACCATGTTCATTCCAAAAGAACATTTTTCCAAGTTGGCATATAGCTTGTGTTGTTGCAGAGTGCTCAAAACCTGTTGAATATGTCACATGTACTCCTCCCATGTTTTGTTGAAGATGAGGATGTCATCCAAATATACCACCACAAAGGATTTGGTGAAGGGTCTCAATACATCATCCATCAACCTCATGAAAGTGGTTGGTGCATTTGTTAAGCCAAAGGGTATGACTAGCCATTCAAAGAGACCTTCTTTAGACTTGAAGGTTTTATTCCATACATCAATTGGTTCAATGGGAACTTGGTGGTAGCCAGACTTTAGGTCAATCTTGCTGAAGAAATTTTTCCCCTTGAGTTGGTTAAGAAGGTCATCAATCCTGGGAATAAGGTAGTGGTTCCTGACTGTGATTTTGTTTAAGGCTCTGTAGTCAATGTAGAGTCGCCAAGTTCCATCCTTCTTCTGCACCAGTACAATCAGACTTCCGCAAGGGGAGGAGTTGGTTCTGATGTGCCCCTTTTGAAGAATCTCTTAGATATGATGCTTAATTTCATCATTTTCCTTGAGTGAGCGATGATAGACTGGTCCATTAGGTAGAGGTGCGTCGGGGATCAGATCAATTGGAAGCTTGACTTGGGAGTGTGTCGGTACCCCTACAGGTGAGGAGAAGATGTCTTTGTATTCTTTCATGATCCCATCCACTTGCTTCTATTGCAAAGAGAGGATCTCTATAGAGGCCATGGATGTGGCGATGACCTTCTTCTTACTATGAGTACAGATCACAAAGAAGATGAACTTCCTGGTCTTTGAAATGACCTAACTGCAGTGCTTAGCAGAGATTAAAGAAATAGTAGTAGGTGGTGCTACCTCTAGTATCTTGTACAATTGTCTACCCAAAGTAATAATAACATTGGTTGGTCTAGACTCATACACAACATGACGCTTCCACAAATATGTTGTCCTAAAATAACATCACAAACTTCAAGGGGATAAATATCACACAGTACCTCATCTTTAAAAGGCTTGATGTCATAGGGCAGACAACACTGTTGGCTGACACGAATATCTCTTCCTTGGAAAATCTAGTCGATGGTGAAGGGTTTTGGGTGTGGTGTCATTGGCAGGTATAGATTCTTAATGAACTCTGCTAAAATCATGTTATTTTGGCTACCTCTATCGACAATGAAATGAAGCAAATCCCCCTTTACCCACATCTATGAGTGAAAGAGGCATTCCCCTTCCTCTGTTTCTTATGGTTCTCTTGGTCGGAATTTGGTGTTAGCGATAGTGGCACTGGGTTTAGCATAGATAAAATCCACTTCTCTCCTTCAGGATTTGATTCAGAATCGGAATCAGCCTCTGACTCGGAAGCCTTCAGTTCGTTCAGGAGTGACTGCTTGGAGCGACATTCTTCGATGTTGTGCCAAGGGACTTTAGCGTACTCACACCATTTCCCCGTGTCCTTCTTCATCTTCTCATTTCCCTTCTTGTGTTGCGGCTTCAACTGGTTGTCCCGAGGGAAGACATCTCAACTTGGTCCCTTGATGTGTGGGTTGGGGCCGCCTTTGCTCTGCTTCGGCTGTGAGGGGTTTGCAGATCCCAACTCTCGCCTTTTTTGCTTAAATTTTTGCTCAATCTTGACAGCATATCTATAAGTCGTACCCAATGAGGCGATGTCCAGAAACTCCATTTCTGTTTGAATGTATTTTTGCAAATAGCCACGGTATTTGAGCACCAGATGACGCTTAGAGTCTTTGATACCCAATCTAGTCCCTTTCTTGACGTAGGGTGGTCCATATGGTGTACTGGTCCTCGTAGCTTCCAATAGGGTAGTATTGTTCTTTAATGGAATCTCGAAAGGTATCCCATGTAAGGGCCACCACAAACATTGTAGATTCATCTATGACCCTTTGCTCAGAGTAAGTATCCCACCAGTTTTTAACATGGGGAACGACCTTGAGGAGTACAAAAGTGATCTTTTCCCTATCGAAAAAATTGTGGAATGAAAAATACCCTTCGAGAAGATTCAACCATTTATCTACAACACCCGCATCTATCAGTCCTTTAAATAATGGAATATCAAAATTTACTTGTACCTTGAAGGGGGTTGCATGGTTGCTTGATGAAGATGCTTCTCCTGTGGGCAGTCATCGAAGGATCTACACGAATTTGTCCATCATTTTGTTCCGTTGTCACACGAGGGCTTCCTCGAGCAACATTTTAATGAATTATCCTACTCCATCATCTTTCTTTTCATCCCCCATGGGTTTTTGTTGGGCTCGGCGCGACCTATCTTGAAATGGCTCGATTGGTTCAAGTCCCAACTTCTTGTACCTAGATCTTGTTGAGGACATGCACGAGGAAAAATAAATGAAGAGCGGACGACTCTGATACCACTTATCCAGATTTAGGAGCAGAATGAACAAATTAATAGACTGAATACAATAAACACAGAGATATGAATAATAACACAAATATCCAATGAACAATATCTTCTATTGAATAATGAAATAGGCTGAAACTATAAAATTGCAGAATTGAAACACTTGCTTGAATGGTGGTAGCTATCTTTGAGAAGAGACGTGGCTACTATGCACATCCGTCTTAGAAAAATGATTACAATGAGGCTCCAGAGGCCTTTTTTATATTACTCATGAATTCCAAAACTCTATACATCCAAAAACCTAACCCTAGAAGATGAAATTCTAAAAGTCATGTGGGCCCCTATGGGTAAGTTAGTACATCAACTTCTCGGGGTCGTAAATTTTGCATACAACCTCCATTTTAGGCATCTGATAGCCTGTTGGAAAGGTATTTAAGAGAGCTACACATTCTGATCTAAGAATTTTCCCTGGAAGTACAACAAGATGTGTTGACATGAAAACATACAAAATAATCCAGTTGGATTAGGCGAGAGGCCACCAGTATCCACCTGGAGGATGTGTAGGGATTCAGACAACCCCAGAAGTGTAGAACCCACAATTACAAAGAAGTACAAAAGAACGTGACGAACAAAAATTGACAAGAGGAGTCGGTTGGAATAGGTGGGTGACCACCAATATCCACCTGGATCACATACCCAAAATGTAGAAGGAAGATAGAGAAAGAAGATTAGTTTCCCTTCTTTCTAAAATACAGTGGGCACAATGCAGAAGTTACATGGGCATTTGCATTAGGATTCAACGGAAATAGGGAAATTATCAGGAATTTGGAGGTCGTAGTATCAGAAGACTCCATTGCATGGGAAACAGAGCTCCCGCAGAACATAGAGCATTGGTTCAAGAGCAAGTAAGTTGAAAAATCAAGTTGGGATTTGTTCATGAAGTCAACAAGTATGAAGTCAGAATGATCTAAGGGGATGTCTCCCTGTCTGTTAAAAAGAATATATCAAAAAAATTTGATCGTGTTACAGAAATACATTATGTGTGAAGGTCGTTGTACCCTGACCTTCCTTTACCATGTTAGAATCATATTACACTTTGAATGGAAAAAGATCAACTTTCCCTACTTTTTGTCGAGTTCATTGACAAATATGGCGACAACCACATAGAATAAAGTCTACAATGGGACGATGGAGTGAAACCTACATCATCACGACCTTGCAAAATTGTTGGTTTTGGATGAGTTGAGGAAGAAAAATGACACTTGAGAAGATTTCCTAGCCCAAAATCAGTATGGGGAACCTCAAGAGGAAGAAAAGGAACTTGAACCTGAAGAAGCAAAAGCAGAATGTGAAGAGGTTGAAGAGAAGTCTACAAAGGACAAAGAGGAGCCTGAAGAGTTTAGGGAACCTAAAGAGGAACCAGCGAAAACAGAAAAGGAGTCAGGTACAAAAAAAGAGTATGAGGACATCCCTGAGTTCGACGAATTGGATGAAGACGTGCACATTATCACGAGACCCCTGTTTTGATGTATTTGGTACAGTCTACAGGATCTTGTTTTGACTATTTACCCTGCCATCTACCCTTCTTATTACCTCATAATGACATATATTTTTCCATTTTGTCTTCAAAGTGCATTTTTTACTCAAAGGTAATTATTTTAGCCTAAGTATTGCATTTTCATTGTTTAATGAATAAAATATGTTTAATTTCTCAAAGTTGATGAGGTTATTGGAATGTTCATGTAGCATGTTGAAAAGGTCATGTAACTACCTCAATGGTTAGGATACTCGACAAATTTCCAGTTGATTCGAAGATGTGGGTTTTGTGGAGAGATGCATACACATGTACACCTAAATTTTTAAATCAGCCAAAACTCCAGCAACAAGAACGTTATTCCTGGTCATCTCTTCAACCGACTCTTGTAGCACACAAATATAGTGCAATTTCGTTCCTTTGGTCATGAAATCGTAATGAGATGATCAATTATGTAATCATGTTTGTTCATTGATTTGTCTGAAGCTGATATTGTAATATATTGGCTATCTTTAGTAGATTGTGTACATGATTGGATGTCTAAGAATTATTAGTTCTAATTTAAATATGACTGTCTAAATATCAAAGGAATTTGGGCCTAAAGACGTGGATTGATAACAGTGATAAGAAGGAAGCAAGACCAAACTTTGTTTAATACATGTACTCTATTTTATTCTGAAATAAGAAAACCTTATGTGTATTTATCTTCTGAATTTGTGAGTTGGTAGTTGTGTAGTGGGCATATGACGCAGAGAGGTCCAACCTATCACCTCGCAGGGTCTCTTCACCGACCTCCTGCTCACAAGATCGATTTCAAATCCCCTCTTCGGCCCGAAGAACTCCAAGGTTCTTTTATTTCCCTATCGGGAAATATGCGCCCACAATTCTCTTCGGCTCGATCCTCCCTTCTCTACTTTCGGAGGATCGGAACTCGCGGCTTCACAAGTTTTCTATTGATCAATGAGTTCTCGGATCCCCAAGACCCGATGCGTTAGTCAACTCGCTGACTTTTTCCTGTGTCGGGACTCCTGCTCTATCGCGGCCTCGTGCTACTTGCAACCTCACCACCTCGCCGATTGATCCGTCGAGTTTTCACCCTCCTATTCCATGAATCCCCGAGGCCCGAGAATTCAACGAAATGTTGGCTTCTGTCTCCAGGCGACGCGTGTCCGCCCTTCGACCACGTGGGTCCCACCTTATGCGCTGCCACGCATCTGCACGAACCTTGGCCCTCGGCACTTTGCAACTCGCGAATTCTAACACCAATTCTTTGGAGCTTCTCGCGGCGAGATCCTGAGGTCTTGGTGCCACCTGTANTATCTCTATTCGCGACCTCGAAATCCCCGTGACCAAACTCTCGAGCCTTATCTCCCAAGGCTCCGATGCACGATCCCACGTGCGGATCAAACGGTCTTCCCCGATCCAGATCCAACGGTTATCTCCTTCTCGTTCCTCGCATCCTCGTGACTTTGAATGCCCAAAGTTTGGGCTCTCACCCTGCGAACTCCCGAGTTCGCGAGATCTCTCGATCTCTCGCCACCTGTCCTCCTCAGATGGATGGCTACGATCCTCTCGCCACTTCGCCGCCTCGCATCCTCGCGCCTCGTGACCTTGAACACCCAACACTTGGGCCTTTATCCTGCGAACCCCCGAGTTCATGAGATCTCTCTGATCTCTGCCACGCGTCCTTCCCAGATGGACGGTTACGATCTTTTTGCCACTTCGCTGCTCGTGAATTCAAATGGCTTCCTCTTCCAACCTCCGATGCCCGAGTACCCGAGGTGGGTAATCTCGTGACACGTGTCCGCTCCCAACCGAATGGTTTAGATCAAATCTCACGGGATTTCTCCCCTGCTACTCACGAAGGCTTAACCTCCGTGCAACTTCCTGCAGATCCGACGCCTATCGGGTATCTACCCCTGATCTGACAACCCAGATCTGTTCTCCGTATGCGCTCTCCTCCGGCTACTTCTTGGACTTGAAAACCAACTATCCAGATTCTATCGGCTGATCCAACGGTCGATGTTGCTCCTCCCGAGATTTGGCACTTTTTCTTCCTGCACTTGGAAGAATTTCAATTTTTCAAAGGCTTCAGCCTTTGCTACTCCTCTCTGTGAACTCCCGAATCTTGAGCTTCGCTACTGTGCGTAAAAGCGTTGTTCCTCCTGAGCTTGTCCTTCTCGAACCCTTAAAGGATTTCAGTGTCTGCTCTCCTGCACAATCTTCACGTGCACACAGCGTGCTATCTCTTCTGAGCTTTTGCAACCACTCAGATCCCTTGGGGGTATTTTGTTCTTCTTCTCCCTCAGATGAAGAACGAAATGGGTATCTTCCTGGTTATCCTTCTGCTCAAGCGACCTTCCCGCTGAGTCCTTATGGGTGTTCAGCAACCCAGCAAAATTCCCTCAGTGGACTCTTCTTTCAGCTCCAGAACTCAAAGAGTTCTTTCCTCTCTTCTGTGCCTATCTGCGCACTTGCTCGACGCCCTCCTGGCGGAGTATCTTCTCTTCCACAGAACACTCCAATGGTTTTGTCTCCTTATGTGCACCCTTTGCACCTACTCAATGCCCAGTTGGCAGAGCCTCTCAGAATCCTCAGTGATTCTAGTCTTCTCCGAACTCACAGCAGAGTTCTTCCTCCAGCACCTCGTGTTTACGCTCAATGCCCACCTGGCAGAGGCTCTACAGAATCCTCAGTGATTCTGCCTGCAACTGTGTCTCAGATACACAGCCCTGCCTCCAAGGTATTCAACAACCTTGAGGTCTTCTTCCCGAGTCAATGATTCCAGCTTCTGTGCCTCAGCACGTCTTTGTCTGACTCCGCAGAGTTCAGAAGTGCAACCTCTGTGCACGGCTCTCAGAACCCGCAACGTTCTGTCACACCCTCCTGGTATGAAGCCTCAAAGACCTTCACCCTGAAATCAAACACACTCCTGCAAATGCCAACATACATCTATAGCATACAATGGAACACACGCACACACCCATATAACACAGAATAACATGCAAGAAAAACTACTTCTGATTATATTAAAATGGCAAATGCCTGTATCTTTACAATGGTGTTCCTGAGCTCTCTCGGCTCTCTCCTCTCCTCTACCATTCTACAACTCTCCCCTCTTTTACCACTACTCACTAACTCAAAATGAGATCTAGAAATCTCTTTTACCTGAGGGGCTCATCGAGCGCTTCCCTCCAGGTTCACCTACTCTAATAAATTACATTCAATGGCTATCTAGTCCAGTGCCTAGATCTAGATCTCAGTCGATCTAGCATTAAAGCCGATCTTATATAACGCCTGAACAAAGTCACAGCTTCCATGGCTCACTAGCCTAAGATAATTAATTACATTCATTTCAAATTTAAATGAGGACTGTGCCTCTCTTTTAGCGTGCGATTTGAATTTGTTGGTGTGGCTGCTGGCGGGCTGGCTGATGTGGAGAGATGCTCCTGCATCATACTCCTCAGCTGCAAAATCATGAGCTCCTGCTCATGTGCTTCCCCTCTAAGTTGTTGGAAATCCTCCTGGATCCCAAACAAGTCTTTGGAGCTTCCCATCTGCTCCATTCTGTTGCTGCTGCTGCTTCTGCATTGTTGATGTTGTTGTTGCTCTTCTACTCAGCCTTTCCTTGCTGGCAGTTTCTGTTGACCCTACCATCAGCCTTCTGATCTCCTCCATCACTTCATCCAACTGGTCCAGTGGCTGGTCCTATTGTTGCAGTCTCCTTAGCTGCAAAAATCTTTGGCACATGGGCAGATTGCTATGATCTCCCATGCCATCTTCTCCTTCATCTTCATCTTCATTTGTGGCCTCAAGTTTCCACTCTGCTGCAGACTCCAGCTCTTCAGTCTCTTCCATACTGACCTGCTGCTCAGTCATTCTCTTCTCTGACAGCTCAAATTATGCCAGTTCTCTTGCTGGCCCTGGATTGTTCAACCAATCCTCCAGCATCTCTAGCTTCTTCTCCCATGGAGTGATAAATTTACCTGCCTGCTCCTTGGTTTCCTCTGCTGTCAGCTTCAATGCTACAGCGCTCTCAGCTTGCTGGCTGAAATCATTGAGCCATTCCTCAGGATGCTCATTCTCTTTCCCTTCATCCGCTTGGGCAGTCTCAAATGTCTGCTCCAATTTCCTTTTGACAGTCCTAGCTGACTGTTCCCCTGTTGTTGTTGTATCATCTGCAACAGAATTTTCTGCCTCCTCCAGGGCAGATGGTAGGAATACTCTAATTCCCCCAATCCTCAGAAGATCATCCTGATCCTCCACCTCTATCAGCTGCACCTGTTGATCCAAATTCACCTTTGAGCTCACTAGCTCTGTCATCTCCCCTGGTTGATTCCAACTCATTTCCGAGTTTATGAGACCTTCAGACAGTCTCATATGCTCATCCCTGCCCACCTGGCAATATGGGATGCTTCTGCTGCTCTCTTGGCAGACTATGAAATCAACCGATCCAATCTTCATCAGCACTCCTTGTTGAATTGAACTCTCCTTCGAGTCCATGAGACCTTCAGATGGCCTCGCATTCTCATCTCTGCCCACCTGGCAGTCCAAGATGCTCCTGCTGCCCTCCTGACAGTCTTTAAGATCCCTCAGCGATCTCTCATCATTGCCCTCCTGGCAATTTGAAATTCCTCGACTATCCTCCTGACAGTCCGTGAGATCCTCAGCTAATCTCAACTCGTTTCCCTCTTGGCAATCTGGAATTTCTTCTTCTCTGCCCTCCTGGCAGTGCTTGAGATCCTCAGCTGATCCCAATTCATCTTCTTCATCACCCCAATCATCGAGACCTCTCCCAGTCTTCGGTTTACATATCTCAACCATCTTTTCCTCTGTGGCCTTGAGGTTTTCAGCATACATCAACCATCTCTTTAACAGCCTGCGTTGTCTCATGACCATCAACTCCCTGACTGGCCATCTTGCTTTTGCCTTCTTCATGGGCAACTCGCGCATCCGTCTCCTCCTTCTATCTTGCCGCATCTGCAGTTCCAGCTTCTCTATGTCTACTTTTAATTCATAGAGCTTTCTAGTCTCTTCTTCATCCCATTCAGCAAGCTTTTATGTCTTTCTTTTCTTCCTATGGACTTCAGTAGCCATCTTGTTGTCCTTGTCTGCCTCCCTGGAAAATCTGTTGCTGTCACTCCTGCAATCCTGAGTGCTCAGCTTCATCCTACAGTTCTACTGACTGCATTCTCGACAGCTGTCTACCTGCAAACAGTCATTACAGAGTCCTCAGTAACTCTGTCTTCTTCTTTCTCCTCTGTTCTCCTCTTGCCTGAAATATACAGACAAGAACTTGCTCTGATACCACCTAACGTGAGTATCAGAGTGCTTCTCTTTTCTCCTCGCTCCCTCTTGCCTGAACTATACAGACAATAATCTGAGCTCTGATACCACTTGACGCAAAGAGGTCCAACCTATCACCTCGCAGGGTCTCTTCACCGACCTCCTGCTCACAGGATCTATTTCAAATCCCCTCTTCGGCCCGAAGAACTCCAAGGTTCTTCTATTTTCCTATCGGGAAATCTGTGCCCATAGTTCTCTTCGGCTCGATCCTCCCTTCTCTACTTTCGGAAGATCGAAACTCGCGGCTTTGCAAGTTCGTTATTGATCAATGAGTTCTCGGATCCCCGAGACCCGATGTGTCAGTCAACTCGCTGACTTTTTCCCCTGTCGAGACTCCTGCTCTATCGCGGCCTCGTGCTACTTGCAACCTCGCCACCTCGCCGGTTGATCCCTCGAGCTTTTTCCCTCCTATTCCACGAATCCCCGAGGCCCGAGAATTCAACAGAATGCTGGCTCCTGTCTCCAGGCAACGCATGTCCACCCTTCGACCACGCGGGTCCCACCTTATGCGCTGCCACGCGTCCGCACGAACCTTGGCCCTCGGCACTTCGCAACTCGCGAATTCTAACACCAATGCTTTGGAGCTTCTCGCGGTGAGATCCCGAGGTCTTGGTGCCACCTGTATTCCACTTCGCCGCTTTGTTATGGCCACCTGTCCTCCAACGGTCGAAATCTCGCTCCTCGCGACCTCAAAATCCCCGTGACCAAACTCTCGAGCCTTTTCTCCCAAGGCTCTGATGCACGATCCCACATGCGGATCCAACAGTCTTCCTCGATCCAGATCCAACTGTTATCTCCTTCTCACTCCTCGCATCCTCGTGACTTTGAATACCCAAAGTTTGGGCTCTCACCCTGCGAACTCCCGAGTTCGCGAGATCTCTCGATCTCTCACCACCTGTCCTCCTCAGATGGACGACTATGATCCTCTCGCCACTTTGCCGCCTCACGTCCTCGCGCCTCATGACCTTGAACACCCAACACTTGGGCCTTTATCCTGCGAACCCCCGAGTTCGCGAGATCTCTCCGATCTCTGCCACGCGTCCTTCCCAGATGGACGGTTACGATATTTTCGCCACTTCGCTGCTTGTGAAGTCGAATGGCTTCCTCTTCAAACCTTCGATGCCCGAGTACCCGAGGTGGGTAATCTCGTTACACGTGTTCTCTCCCAACCGAACGGTTCAGATCAAATCTCACGGGATTTCTCCCCTGCTACTCACGAAGGCTTAACCTTCGTGCAACTTCCTGCAAATCCGATGGCTATCGGGTATCTACCCCAGATCTGACGACCCAGAGTTGTTCTCCTCGTGCGCTCTCCTCCGGCTGCTTCTTGGACTTGAAAACCAACGGTCCAGATTCTATTGGCTGATCCAACGACCGATGTTGCTCCTCCCGAGATTTGGCACTCTTTCTTCCTGCACTTGGAAGAATTTCAATTTTTCAAAGGCTTCAGCCTTTGCTACTCCTCTCCGCAAACTCCCGAATCTTGAGCTTCGCTACTGTGCGTAAAAGCGTTGTTCCTCCTGAGCTTGTCCTTCTCGAACCCTTAAAGGATTTCAGCGTCTGCTCTCCTACAGAGTCTTCACGTGCACACAGTGTGCTATCTCTTCTGAGCTTCCGCAACCACTCAGATCCCTTTGGGGGATTTTGTTCTTCTTCTCCCTCAGATGGAGAACGAAATGGGTATCTTCCTGGTTATCCTTCTGCTCAAGTGACCTTCCCGCTGAGTCCTTATGGGTGTTCAACAACCCAGCAAAAGTCCCTCAGTGGACTCTTCTTTCAGCTCCAGAACTCAAAGAGTTATTTCCTCTCTTCTGTGCCTATGTGCGCACTTGCTTGACGCCCTCCTGGTGGAGTATCTTCTCTTCCACAGAACACTCCAATAGTTATGTCTCCTTATGTGCACCCTTTGCACCTGCTCAATGCTCACTTGGCAGAGCCTCTCAGAATCCTCAGTGATTCTGGTCTTCTCCGAACTCACAGCAGAGTTCTTCCTCCAGCACCTCGTGTTTACGCTCAATGCCCACCTGGCAGAGCCTCTACAGAATCCTCAGTGATTCTTTCTACAACTGTGTCTCAGATACACAGCCCTGCCTCCAAGGTATTCAGCAACCTTGAGGTCTTCTTCCCGAGTCGATGATTCCAGCTTCTGTGCCTCAGCACGTCTTTGTCTGACTCTACAGAGTTCAGAAGTGCAACCTCTGTGCACAGCTCTCAGAACCCGCAACGTTCTGTCACACCCTCCTGGTATGAAGCCTCAAAGACCTTCAACCTGAAATCAAACACACTCCTGCAAATGCCAACATACATCTACAGCATACAATGGAACACACACAGACACCCATATAACACAGAATAACATGCATGAAAAACTGCTTCTAATTATATTAAAATGGCAAATGCCTGTATCTTTGCAATGGTGTTCCTGAGCTCTCTCGGCTCTCTTCTCTCCTCTACCATTCTACAACTCTCCCCTCTTCTACCACTACTCACTAACTGAAAATGAGATCTAGAAATCTCTTTTACCTGAGAGGCTCATCGAGCGCTTCCCTCCAGGTTCACCTACTCTAATAAATTACATTCAATGGTTGTCTAGTCCAGCGCCTGGATCTAGATCTCAGCCGATCTAGCATTAAAGCCGATATTATCTAATGCCTGCGCAAAGGCACGGCTTCCATGGCTCACCAGCCTAAGACAATTAATTGCGTTCATTTCAAATTTAAATGAGGACTGTGCCTCTCTTTTAGCGTGCGATTTGAATTTGTTGGCGTGGTTGTTGGTTGGCTGGCTGATGTGGAGAGATGCTCCTGCATCAGCATACATTTGAGGGAAGGCAGGGCCCCCATCATCTCATAAGTAGAGCCCTAGTTAGTTTATTTTTGCATTAGAATTAAGTTTGATTTCATTGCTAGTATAATTTCAGAGTTCGATTCTTGTAGTAAGTGTGACACAATTTTGTAGTAATGTTAATTAATTGATGTTACAATTTTATTCATGTTGTGTGGTTTAAATAATGCTTGTTGGAACAAGAATTTCATGCTTGTTTTCCTGTCATTTTGAATGGTGATCCTATGAACAGAGAACTGTCAGAGTTGTATTTTGTGCAATTAATGGTCACCAATTCTTCATTGGTCGACAACTACTCATGATAGACATCTTGTTTGCATGTATTAATTTTTCAATTATCTTTTTTATGTTTTTAATTGAGGGTTGTCAATCTAATTGACAGAGTGGATCCAACAGAGTATTGTTGAATATAAAAATTTATATTCAACCTGCAATTCTACCTTAGAATATCCATTGTAAGATGAGTAATTAGTTATGAGAGTTTGCTTCATAGTTTATTAAGAATGGTGTTCCTTTGAGGTTTGTTCTGCATATATTGTGTCTGGCGCTTTATAAATTTACAAACCCAGATTGATAACTAATGTACCAAATTACTACCATATAATTCACCTGACATAAGGCCACTTGGATACTTGTCTTATTTAGTTAATTTATGTATTTCATATTCCATTAGATGTATGTTTAGATTAGAATTTATTTCTTATGCATATTATGGAGAAAGGGGAACCCTTATTGGAATTTTATAGGCAGAGTAGTGTTTTATATGTATGATTGAGGCCTAACCCCGTCTCTTAATTTGATTTGGTTTCCTTCTCTTTGTTTACTTTCATCTTAAAGCTAAACATTAGTTTCTCTAGATAAAATAGTTAAGGATTCCAAGACTTATTACAAAATTCACCAAGGAATCTTCCTCTTTATCCAACTACTAATTTGTTGGGTTGTTATATTATTTGTAGTGATAGAATAGTCATCTGACTGTCTAGTCGAGTTGGATTGACTAGGTGAAGGATCGACCAACGAGTCAAGTTGAGTCGATAGTTAAGTCAAAGGTCAAAGTGATCGATCGGGAAGTCATAAGTCGAAGTGATCGATGCGGAAGTTGAATTTCAACCTATAGGAGGTCGATAGAAGGTCCTGTGGAAACCGACTGGAGGTCGACTAATATACTTATTGAAGTCAACTGTAACATAATTTTGAGATTTGTGATATTTGTAGCAAATTAATTGTATAGGTATGTAATCATTTTTGGGTGCCATGATTTAGTGTTTTTCATGCTATAAATCCTATAAATAAGGCACGTTGTAATTGTATTAAGTTGATGTTCTTGTTGTTGTAACATAAATTTACATCGCCAAATTTTTCAAAAAAAATTACAATGACCAACATATTACATGTCATCTCAATTTTCCAATTCTTAGTTAATAAAGTTTCTACAATTCTCCCTATCCTAATCAACTCAAACCTTCAAACATGGTAACTCTTTGTATATGTTCTCTCATCATTTGTATTCTAAACTTTTCATCAAACCTAGGTCCTTCACCTTCTTATAATTATTTTCGTAGTTGAAATTCCCAAAATGTTATAGAATGAGTCATGTCTCAAGTCTTACACAATTATGGATTTTTTTTTATAATCATAATGTCAATGTCTAACTCCTAAAATCTAAATCCAATGTTAGACAAATTGAAAATTTGTGTTTAAAACCCACCTCATTACCATGCTTTAAACTCATCAAGTTAAATAAAGCTAACACTCAAGCCAGCATTCACCAAGTCGAAAAAGCCAACTGGCAAGTAATATGTTCATAATTAACTTATGTGTCAAATATTCAAATTAATTCTTCTGAGTTTTCAGAATTTATATTTGATTTCATACGCTGGAGAACTATGGAAGAAAGGTCAATATCGATGACTCATATGTCACTGCAACTCCCCCGTATGCTCAACAGTTAATGAAGAGGGGTGGCCATAAAACTTAACCACGGTTCAAACTTCAATGACGTGGAACGCATTTGTTAATTGCGGCCCCCCTTTCTATGGTAAGCATAATCGACCGAGACCCCCCCCCCCCNCCCACATTGTACATAATGTCGAGGCGTGGCAGGTTTACGGGTAGTGAAGTTCAAGCACAGTTTCTGGGAACACGGAGAAGAAGAAGAAGAAGTAATTTAAATGTCCATGAGGCTAACAATAGCCTATGGGACATACCACTTCACACACTGATTTCAACAGTTCATCCCTTTTCCTATTCAACTTGATGATGAGCTCCCCTAATTTCTCCATTGTCCCCTCGTTGAATAAGTCATTCCAAGAGCTAGTTGTCAAGATATTTATTTAGTTGTCCCTGCTGTCTTTGAAAGATTCACACTCTAAAATGAAATACTTTTATGTTTCCACTTTTCCGAAGGTGCAGAACACACACACCCTTTTTTCCCAAGATTCTTTTGGTCTTTTCCAGCGCCCAGTTTCACAACGGAGTTGATGGGAATTGGTTCTTAATTGGGCAATGAGAATTTTGTCTCTCCAAGATATATTGGCCCCGATGTACACTTTTTAATGATGATTGTATGTGGGGTTAAACTCTTCAATATAGTACTCTTTCTTTCTCCTGAGCCCTTTATCCCAAGTTCGCTTGTGGAACCTATCAATAACAAAATCCTTTATCTCTTTATTGTTCGTAGGGCACTTGTTCAAGTGGATATCCCATTTACTAAG
>SNQJ01S0138371.1:0-11802 GCA_010110895.2 Picea sitchensis | reverse complement strand
ATACAAAAGAAGCCTTATCACAAAATCACCCAAAAGAGCACCATCACCCTCCTGTGAGTTTAACCACTCTTCAAGTTTGTCAATATATAAGCCAAAGAGAGTAGGGGACAATGGGCACCATTGCTTGACCCCAATATCACTCCCAAAACTTTCGGAGATACCAGCTGACGTTCTTATTTTGACTTTAACCTCCCCATATAGCCTATGGGCAGCTACTCTAAGATGAATAGGAACCCCAAGTTCCTCCATTCTATGCCAAAGCTTATCCCTGGGGACCTTGTCAAAAGCTTTTTTGAAATCAACTAAGAAACAAAAGGCTTCCTCTTTTTTCTCCCATCCTTTTTCAATGATGTGCCTTAGAGTTATACCGTGATCAACCATTGAGTTTTTAGGTCTGAAACCTGCTTGTCCTTTAGCACGCTTGTCCCCTTCTTCCGCCCACTTGTTGATTCTGTTTTCTAGCATACTTCCAAATAACTTCGCAAACAAGGGGTTTATCATTATGGTCCTATAGTTGGAGGAATTGTTGACATACCCACTCTTGAAAAATGGTATTTCTAGGCTCATTGTCCAATCTGTAGGAAATCCCTACTGAATGATGTTGAAAATTTTCATAATGTGAGGTGCAAGAGTTTTTGAACCCCACTTTAGATATTTTGCCTGGAGTTCATCTAAATCTTTCATTTTTCCAACACCCAACTTTTTGATACCCACCTCAATTTCTTGCACAGTGAAGAGCTTAGTAGTAGTGTTGACCAAGGGAGGGGGGTCCACCTTAGGATCTTTCTCATAAAGTTCCTTGGCATACTTGAACCATTGATAGGCTGTGATATTATTTTAAGTTTGTTTCTTTCTCGTTTGAAGCTCCTTCCAAAATAACTTGGGGTTATTTTTCCCCAAGAAGATTAATTCCTCCCTCCTTGAGATCATGAAATCAACTTTCTTGTTTCTTACAATTTGCTTGTAAGATTTTATGCTTATTTCTTTATGGCTTGACTCTTTCAAAGTTTTCCTTGGTGTTTTGCATTCTTCATCAAACCAAACATTAAACGAAAAGCAATTTGTTTCAGATTTCCTATTTTTTGCTCTTTTGAATTCTGTAAGTGCTCTTTGGATTAAATTTGTTAACTCGTGGTTATGAAGGCCCTGGGGTGGAATTTTCTCCTTGTTAAACAACCTCTTTAGTGCTATATTGAAGGTGTTACAGTTTTTTTGAGCCAACGGAATTCTACCCTTTGAAGGAGGTTGTCGGATGTGCTTATTTTTTGTTCCATGTTGTTGTTGTTCAGCCCAAGTTAGACTTAAATAGATCGGTTTATGATCAGATTTCAACTCCCACAATTGTTCACCAATCAAAACTTCCTCCTTTTTCTCACACAAGCCATGTGAGAAAATTTCATAGTCTACTACACTTGCTCCATTGTAGGTATTGCAGGTGAAATTGCTAGAATTCGCCCATCTAGCCACCCTATTACAAATGACTAAGTCAAATGCCCCACATAAAGTAAGCAGTTGTTCCCCAAAAAAGTTGGAGCTTTTGTAGTCCTCTGAAACTCTTTTCCACTGATGGTTTCTCTCTTCTGTAAGCCAAATGGGGTTGCAGTCTTCCTTACAACGAAGAATACTAGCTTGTTCACATGTTATCCTAGCATTGAAATCACCCACTATAAGGACTTCGCTTAGTTGAGAGTACGCTGCAATATCATTTTTTAAGGCTGCAAAGGGGTCTTTGTGATCAAGCCCCATACTTTTGTAAGTTTTTGAAACTTGTGGAGCAAAATAACATGCTGCGGTCCTGATGATGTTACCATTTTCTGATATTTTAAACCAAATGAATTAGTTATTTGAGTCTTCTCTTTCTAACTGAATGAGACAACCTTTTTTTTTCTTCACTAAGACCATGATGCCCCCATGTCCTTTACCATTCTTATCTACTTTGTTCCACACTACCATCTTCACATATTCTTAAAACATAGGTGTCTTGCACCCTTCATGCTCATGTGTTTCCAATAGACAAATTATGTCCCTATTTTCCGTGATAGGTCCTAACCCAGGTCCCCGCCTCCAAGGATAACCTCTGCAATTCCAACAAACTAAACTTAAGGAAACCAGGGAATAATTTGATTGTTATTTGTTTTGGTCTACAAGACTCAAAGTTGAGTCTTCACCCCTATTTGTCCAAACTGGCCTTGTTGCATATTTTCCTTCTAGTGAAATTGTTGTCTCTTCTTGGCTACCAACTTGCTGTCTTGTTTTAGAATGAGGACCGAAAATGGAAATAACAGATTTTCCTTTGAACAACCATGCCCTTTTTCCCTCATCCCTTGCTTCCCTAACCTTTAACAACTCTTCCCTTCTTTCCTCTTATTGTCTAATAGTTAAATCTTCATCTAGAAAAAAGCGAGAGCCTCTCAAGAGTTGCTTCTTGCCTAGGAGAATTTGTTTGTCACGTATGCTTGACATGATGACTTTTATGGGCCTAGCTCTCTCACCACTAGGCTTACCCACACTCCATGCTTGGAAAATTCGGCCTTTCCAAAGAAAATTTTCCTTCAAAAATTCACTTGTAAGATCGAGAGTACGTTCATTTTTTCCATACTCTCTCACACCTTTGATAATTATGTTTGTTGCTCTACCTTGTCTTTCCTTGTTTTCTCTACTTTGCATGTCATCCCCCTGGCTGTGTGTTTCTTTTTCCATATGAGAAAAATTGCTAATGACTTGTGCCCAAGTTTTGGAATTTTTTGTAAAATCTCTTTTCTCTTCATCCCTTGCTTTCACTCCATGGATGTATGCTTGTTCACCTGTTTTCCCTTCATCTTTGGGTGTTTTAGAGTTCATCACCTCTCTAGTTTCCACTGTGGAATCTTCCCTAATTTGTCTGGCATCCTTCAAGCCTTGCCATTCAGCGTTTGCTTCCAAAAGGGCTTCTTGCAACAAGGTCACTCGCTTTGTTAAAACTTTGTTGTTTTCTGTTAAGTCTCGATTTTCTACTGCCAATATTTGGATTTGAAGGTCTCTCTCATGCCCTTTGACTTCCAAAACCTCCAATCTCCTCTTGGAATTTAGCAACTCTTGCACATACAGGTCATATGACCATGCGAGAGGTGTGGATGTGGGACTGTACAACGCATAATCATCGTTTTCATTAGTTTTGTTGTTGTTACACCTTTGCAAAGGAGGCTTGTTTGAAAGTTAATTACAGAGGGCCCTTTTTTTCCTTGTATGTTCCCATTTTAGACGAGTGGCTCTACATTTTAAAATACCTCGAAACTATTTGGCATTGACCCAAACCCACTTCCCTGCTTTACTTGAAGAGGCAATTTTGACTTGACCTAAATGGTTTGTTTCACCCAAGAAGGGTACCTCTTGCCCATTTTTTATGAGTGTTGAGTGTATAGTCATTTATATATAGTACAAATAAAAAAAGAAACACAGAATAAGGAATAGGACAATACCTGACTGTCCCACCTAAACCTCTTGTTATTCATGTTCCTATTCCTGTTCTCTGACCCGTCACTGTTCGTCCCGGAGTAATGTTATTCCTATTCCCGTGCAGAAAACATGTTCTTGTTGTGTGAAAGAGTTTGGATGGCTATTGCAGGATATTGATTGCTTGGCATCATTATTGGAGAGGAATTTAAAAAATCCATGACATTGGTTTTTTGTAGGATGACCTCAATTGAGTGTCATGCTAGCAGAATTAAAAAATTATGGAAGGTTTGAGAGATTTCAATGTTTTTCTGAAGAGGAATGTTCAGATTTCATGAATGGCCAGAAAACGCCCAATATCAAATGGAACATTCAATATTACTCTTACATTAAGTCAATCTTTCAGGCTATTGTTGTAATCTCAATACATTCTTCTTTGTGGTAACAATAAGTTTGGCATTTGTATTTACAGTCGTGGTGAGTTTTGGGGATCTTGGTGAAAATGGACGTGCAATAGAGGAAGTGGTATACTTAGGTCGTGTTTCCACTGGTGCATTTGGTGATATAAAGTGAGAAACATGTATGGCACACAAAGTTGTTGTTGAGTATGGTCTCAACCAATCCATAGACCCAATTTCATTGGCAACACTGTCTGGTGGTGGTCTTGAAGAGAAGTGAAATCTTTGCTACAATCAGCTTTGGCAATGGCACTCCTTGTCATATGTTCTAATCCCATTATACTCAAGAGTGTGAGGGGCTATGAAGACTATTAGCTTAGGTATTTACCCGGACAATAGGAGATTTGTCTGATTTCGAGTTGCATCCATGGGGGATTGAAAACAATATTTTCAATGATATTTTCAAACAATGTTATGAAGACTAGAAGGGAAAGCACTTTTCGAATTTGAATTGATAAAATACATCTATATGTGCCTTGTGAGGTTTGATAAAGTACATGTTACATTTACAATATCAAAGGTTTCAAGGGAAATGTCTTCACCAAATACAATGTGGTTCATAAAACCTCTTACTTCATTATGTGATTATGTAAGCTGGTGCCAAGTCAATAATGATGTGGCACCAACAGGTTATTTGTATAAAAAATTCCTCTTTTGTTTTGTAAAGTATAACAATATATGTGTTGGTGTGTCAAAGATTCAAGAGTAATCTTATCTTTATATTATATTTCAAAAAATCAATTCAATATTTAAAAATGGATTTTGAGGTTGTAGTTGAGCAACCAATTCCAAAAGTGAAGGTAGTCATTCAGTATTCAAGAATCATTAAAGGAAGCAACTAAAGAAGGAAGTAGGGGGGGATCATGTTAGGAGAACTTTTGAAGTGAGATTGTGTTCTCTATTATGAAGCCCATGGGGCAATTGTGATTTTCTCTAGCATGGTGGATTAATTCAAGGATTCATGGCTCATACTCAACAGAGCCTTGTGTTTTCTTTCATTTTTTGTATCAAGCTTTCTTATATTATCATATTTGTTCTTCTGAGTAAACTTGTAAATTTGCAGTCAAAATATCTTGTGTCATAAGTGTATCAATTTGGTAAGGAGACCACTAATACGATTATAAAAGGAATCATCAAAAATTCCATATTTCCATATATTGGACCTATGTCTTTATTATCAATCATTGTGAGACAGTGATGAAGTATTCATTTATATTTCATACAATATCTATCATAACCCAGATATATTTTGTTCCTTTATAGGTTACTTTTCAGGTGTTATGCTTCTGAATTCACATATTGTGCTCAACTCATACACCTAATTTTATTTTTTAGATTCATTATTTTAGATGCCCAACAAACCCTCCTTTATTCATTTCAATCTTGCAATGACTTCCTTACTCACTGGTAGGATCAAGATTAAATGTTATTCTCATTTCTTCCACCTTCACTATCATTTTTTGTGCTTTATTGAACAAGATTCCATCCCCAATGGATTAAGCCTATGATCTGAGAGATTTGCAGCCTATATTCTAGTCACCTACCATTTATTCTCTAAACCATGTCTACCTAGTTTGTTCTTTTGTTAATCATTTAAATCTGGCACATGTACTTAATGTGAGAGTTATTGCTTAGTGACAGTGAACAATTAGTTTTACTTATTTCTGAGGGAGCCCCCTCTATTCCAAGAGCCAACTTGTGGCTTGAAATTGGTTTAAATATGTCTTGGAATGGTTTCTAAGTAGTCAGGAACCATCTCAAGTTACAACAGCTACTAATATGTAGTAGAAGGTTGTTGGTCATGTAGATGTAAGTCATATTGGTTAGTTATGTAACTCTTTATTCTCAATAAATAAGACAACAAGAGAGTAATATGCTCAAGGAATGTTGGTTTTCTCATTTGGGTTTCTAGGGTAAAATATTTGTGTATTGCGTTTGTCATTTATTTTCTTGTTTAAATCTGTCTTCTCTTTCCTACTAGAGCTCAGTAACCGAGCATCTAAATACATTCAATATTGTAATAAGCCAATTATCGTATGTGGATATTAAAATCACTAAGGAGGAGAAATGTATTATCATATTATGTTGTTTTCTAGACTTCTCAGATAACGTAATCATGGCTATAGGGAGTAATTTGACCACATTAGCACTAGAAGACATAATTGCATCTCTATCATTAGAAGAAATGATATGGAAGAACATGGAAGGATCGACCAAAGATGCCTTAATGGTAAGAGGTCAACTATTCAACAAAGATGAAGGCAAATTATTTGGTAGACAGTCTAATTTGAAGGGTAGATCTAAATCCTTGGTTTAGTCGATAAGAAGATGTTGGAAATGCAGTAAATTCCAGTCGATGAGAAGATGTTGGAAATGCAGTAAAGTTAGACATTACAAAAGGGACTGCAAGTCAAAGTCAATAGAAGTCACTACATGATCCAATGAGAAGCAATCAAATAAGAGAAAGAGTAGTCCAGATAAAGGAAGTGATGTGTGCCTGGCGTCAACCAATACAAAATCAGATCAGAATGTTTGGTTGATTGACTCAGGAGTGTCCTTTCATATGACATTTCACATAGAATGGTTATGCGAATATGATAGATATGAAAGGGGAGATGTATTCTTGGGGGATGACTCAACAACCAACATTGTTGGACAGCGAAAAGTCTGACTGATACTGTGGGATGGGAGGAGTAGAACCCTTACATGTGTGCCACATATTTCGGGTTTGTAAATAAACATGATATATATCACCAAGATGGGTGATGCAGGCATGTTGTTCCCGAAGTTGAAGTGACTTCAACTCAAATCGACTCAACTCAGACTGAATTGATTCAAACCCACTCGACTACTCTTCATCAAGTCAACTTGACCATGTTATGGCACCAAAGGATGGGACACATTAGAGAAAAAGGACTTCAATCTATACAAAAAAAGGTATCGTCGAAGGTTTTCCTAATTGTATTTTGGAAGTCGATTTTTGTGAGCATTGCATATATGGAAAACAAAATTGGGTTAGGTTCCCATCTAGAGCGACAATGGAAAAAGGGATTCTAGAATTGATTCATAATGATGTGTTTAGGCATGTACGAGTCCCTTCACTTGGTGGATCCATGTATTATATCTCCTTTATAGATGATTTTTCTAGGAATACATGGAGGAAGAAATCAAAGGTTTTCATTTAATTCAAATAATTTAAATCTCTTGTGGAAAACTAGATAGATAAGAAGAACGAGGTGTTGATAACTGAAAAATGGTGGTGAATTATGTTGAAAGGAATTTGAGCGTTTTTTCCATCAATGTGGCATAGCATGCCAAAATACCACACCATATACCCCACAACAAAATGGATTTGTTGAGAGAATGAACAAGACGTTGATGGACAAGGCAAGGAGTATGCTCAGTGGTGCAGGGCTAACACAAGAATTCTGAGAAAATGCAGTCGACACACCAAAATATTTGGTAAATAGGTCTCCTTCGTCAATGCTAGTCAACTCAACTACACACGAGGTATGGATTGGAAAGAATCCTTCGCTTCCACATCTCAAAGTATTTGGTTCTGATACATTTGCACATGTTCCCAAAGAAAAGAGCAGAAAGCTAGACAAAAAGGCAATCAAGTGTATTTTCATTGGGTATAAGGATGGAATAAAAGGATATAAGCTATGGGATCCTGCATCAAGGAAAACAATATACAGTCGAGATGTGATCTTCAGGGAATTCAGTGAAACTTACGAGTCTTAAGAGGTTCAAACAGATAAATGTCCAAAGAAGGTGAGGTTTGAACTAAGGAATGAAGAAGATGATTCAGATGAGTCAACTGAATCGGATGAGAGGTGGAACAATCGAATCCATTTGTAAGGAGATATGAATGAGTAAGAAAACCAGTTGAAAGGTATAGTTTGCTAGATTTCTATTATGTATTTGTGTTATATGCCATTGGCAAGGAGCCCAAGTTGGTTAGGGAGGTAGCTGACACAACAGAGGGTAAACTCTAGAAGGACGCCATGATCGAAGAAATGGAATGTTTGCACAAGAATGAGACATGGGATTTGGTTGAATTACCTAATGGAAGAAAACTTGTCGGTAGCAAGTGGATATTCAAGAAAAATATGAACACAACAGGTTGATTCGAGAAATTCAAAGCTCGACTGGTAGTGAAAGGATATTCCCAAGTTGAAGGAATCGACTTCGGTGAGATTTTTTCCCTTGTTGCAAAATTAAATTCCATTAGAGTACTAATGTCTTTGGCTACAACACGTGATCTTGAAATAGAGAAAATAGATGTGAAGACAATGTTCCTACATGGGGACTTGGAAGAATAAATCTACATGAATTGACCTGAAGGATTTGTAGTAAAGGGAAATAAAGAGCTAGTGTGCAAGTTGAAAATATCCCTTTATGGTGTAAAGAAATCATGAAGGATGTGGTACCTTAAGTTTGATACTTACATTCTTAGTTTGGGATTTTTTAGAAGCAAGGTTGATCATTGTGTATATTCCAAGGGAAAAAAAGGTGTTTCATATATGTAGCATTGTATGTCAATGACATGTTGTTGGTCGAAAACAACACACACATAATAAAGGAGGTGAAGAAGCAGTTATCCTCCAAGTTTGACATGAAGGATCTCGATGCATCGAACTTTATTCTAGGAACAAAGATCAAGAGAGATCGAGCAATTAAAAATCTTTGGTTGAATTAGAGGAAGTACATTGAAAAAGTTTTGAAGCATTTCAACATGCAGGATTACAAACTAGCCAAGGGCCCAATTCTTATGGTAGGAAGGCTAATTGTTGAAAAATGTCCAAAGACACATGAATAAATAGAGGACATGGCATATGTTCCTTATATAAGTGTTTTTGGTAGTCTAATGTATGTGATGGTCTGCACTTGACTAGACATTTCTCATGCAGTGGGAGTATTGAGCAGATACATGTCGACGCGTGCTAAAGAGCATTGGGTTGTTGTCAAGAGAGTGTTCAGGTAATTTTGTGGCACAAAAGATTATGTTGTATGTTACCAAGGAAAAATTGAAGTTGATAGTGAAGTAAATTTATATGGATTTGTTGACGTCAATTGGTCTAGAGTTCTAGATCAACAAAGATAGACTAGTGGATGTGTGTTCAAGATGTCCAGTGGAGCAATTAGTTGGATGAGTAAGAGACAAGCATTCGTAGCCTTGTCGACAATGGAAGCTGAATACATGGCAGCCACTCATGGAAGCAAAGAAGTAATATGGTTGCATCAAATTTGTTCAAGGATCGGGTTTGGGCAGAAAGCTATAAAGATAAGCTGTGACAATAAAATACAAAATTTCCAGCAAAGAACCCAATATATTGTTCCAGGAAGAAGCATATTGATGTAAAACACCATTTCTTGAGATACATGGTGGAAAGTAACAAGGTGTTGTTGGAGAAAGTAGACACATTGGAAAACATAACAAACTCTTTGACCAAGTCTATGAGTGTTGTGAAGTTCTCTTGGTGTAGAGAGGCAATGGGAATTGTTGCCCTGGGTAAGTGAACATATGTTCATGTTCTCTTGTATCAAAAAAGAAGACAACAAGTGGGACAATGTTGGGTTTTTATATTCTTTGTAGTGATATAACAATCATCTGATTTTCTAGTCGAGGTGGATCAACTAGGTGAAGGATCGAACGATGAGTCAAGTCAAGTTGATGGTTAAGTCGAAGGTCGAAGTGATCGACCAGGAAGTTGGAAGTTAAAGTGATCAAAAAGGAAGTTGAAGGTCAACCAATAGGAGGTTGATAGAAGGTTGAGTGGCAATTGATTGAAGACTGACTGCGGGTCAACTAGTAGACTAGTTGAAGTCCATTGTAACAAAATCCCGAGATTCACGAGATTTGTAGCAAATTATCTATGTCGATTAGTAACAGTTTTTGGGTGCCATAATTTAGGGTTTTGCATGTTGTAAAGACTATAAATAAGGCATAGTGTAAGTGTATTAAGTTGATGTTCCTACTAATCTTTAACATAAGGTTGTTTCTCATGTAGATGTAAGCCAGATTGGTTGCAGGGTTGTTCTTGTGTAAAGCAAGAGAGTATGATGGCGATTGTGTCTTAGGTGTAGACCATGGTTAGTCATGTAATTATTTATTCTGAATGAATAAGAAAACAAGAGAGTAAGACATTCAAGGAATGTTGGTTTTCCCGTTTGGGTTTCTAGGGTGAAATATATGTGTACTGTGTTTGTCATTTATTTTCTTGTTTAAATATGTCTTCTCTTTCCTACTAGGTTAGCATGGATGTCTATTTCCTAACATAATACAAACGAAGGAAAAGAGATCAATAAACGTGTTTGTTGAATATTTATTTGTTTCCTTGGCCAGGAAATCAAAGAAATATTCACTTTTTTTATTCACTCCACTCCTTCTTACTCTTTCTTTTACCACTCTAGTTTAACGGGGCTAGATTAGGCCCTAAAGTAAAGAAAGGAATACAGTTGTTTTAGATAGATTAGGCTCCAGAATAAAGAAAGGAATAAACTCATTTTACTTTATTTATTTTTAAAGTTATTCTAGCTAGTTTGGATAATTTCATTTTTCCCTTAAACAACAATAAACTCTAAAATTGACATGTAATTCATAGAAATTAGATATAAGTTAATCCACACAGATTCTCTTGCTCCGCTTCCTCCTATCTATTCTCTTGTTTTTCTTCCTAACACCTAGTGTTGATTTCATTTCCCTCCTGAGAATTATATCTCTAATCGCAGTGTGCCTATGCTAGTAGGGAATTGACATTATCCTTTTAGGTTCGCTCCTTTAAAATCTTTAAGTTGTTTCCCTTAGTGGTTGTTCTCTACTTATACACAACATATTTTGTACATGAGCTATCTTGTTTGTGAGATCATTAATTCCATGTCAATAAGTTAGAGGAGAGTTTTTAGTTACTCATATTAATGAGTTGTCGCTAAGTTAGTGAAGAGGTATTAGTTACATGCATTAATGACTTGACACTATGTTAGTGGAGAGGTGTTATTACCAGAGTTGTATCAAAAGGGGTTCCATCACTTCTCTTCCAACAATAAAATATATTGTCATTTTACTCTCATTTGAGTATTATTACATGGAGATGGCTTCCTCCATATTTTAAGATTTGCATGCGTTATCCAACCTTGGGTGTGTAGGGGCCCCCAATTCTCATTCATTTTCTTTGTTTTTTATTTTAGCTATTATTGGTACTACGTATAGACTATAGTGAAATGTTCATTTAGTTATAAGGACATTGCATTGTGGCAACATGCTTAGTCAATTTTCTTTCTTCTTAAGTTTAAAAAAAAATGAAAATAGAAAATACAAGGCCACAATTTTTACAATGATTCCTTAAAATTTTCCAAAAGGATTTACAAAAATAAATTGTTTTTATACAATCTACTCAAAACGTTATGAGTTAAAAAAACACTCAAAACAGAAATTGGACAACAAGATATCAAAGATTGACAATATGTTATTTTTAGGGTTTTAGAATTATGAATACAACTCTATTTTTGGGATTTTTTTAATACAGAATCAAAATAACTTATCAATTTTGTATTTTCCATTGGTAAATGCATATTCTTGTCTTTGAAATTGGATATCATATGCTTGATTTGGATTTGTATTGAGGAATTTATGATTGTTTCAATTTGTCAAGTATGGCCAAAGAGTTGAAATTGTTCCAACAAAAGCTCAATGAGAAAGAGAAGAAGATAAAATTCTAGTTAACATGAATTGTCGTTGAAGGCGATTTTATGAGAAGTTATGTGTATCAAAAGGAGATGCATCCAACGGTTGCATAAGGATTCTTCCCACATTTATCATTAACTATGGCATCAATTCTTACAACTAGCATTAATACAAAAGGAGCAATAACTAACATGTGAGGAAGAGGAAGAAGTTGTAGTTCCAAAT
>SNQJ01S0138369.1:25304-41687 GCA_010110895.2 Picea sitchensis | reverse complement strand
CTTCACTCTTCCTCATTATTAGTATTTATGTTATATATATATATATATATATTATATTAATGGATTTGTTTTATTGTGTATATGAGATTAAATTGTTATACTAAATTAAAATATTTGATAGGGAAAACAATAAAGTTAGTGGAAAATAATATGATGGAATAGTTTGAGTAGTTGAATGCTTTGAACTTCATGTAAGAGGTTTCTTAGTTGATTACTAGGGTTCACTATCTTTATTGTGTACCTCAATTTGGAGGTGAGTTTGTTGTCAATGTAGGGAAATTCCTAGGAGTTTGGTACTTGAAAAAAATATTAATAAAGAATAAAGTTTATTCAAAATATTTCTTCAATTTAGACACACTATATAGTTTCCATAGAAAAGTGTATGGAACCAATGAAACTATATATTTAAGATATAATTTAAGATATTTATTTTATTGTAGCTATTTAATTTTAAGATACCATTGAATGCTTTTAACTTTATGTAAGAGGCCTCGAGGTTAATCCTTTATTGTTTACTTTACTTAATGTCAAGGCCATTTTTGAATGTCGAGAAAAATAAAGTTTCTTGACAATATTTCTTCACATTAAACACAATAAATATTTTCCATGAACATTTTTATGAAACTAAAGAAATTAGATATTTAAGATGTATTTTTTGTTGGAAATATTGTTGTCACTAATGTCAAAGATAGGGGCAGACTACATATGTCCAAGATAAAGTTTGCAATATGGATATTGTTGGAAATATTGTTTTTGGATTTTTTATGCTTAGTTTGGATACCCTATATTTAAAGATAATTTTACTCTAAATACGTAGCTCAAATGTGAGCATAGGATATATGGTTGGAAATATTATTTTGAGACTTTTCCAATGGTATATGACACTCCCTATGAATCATTATGAATGAGGAGATAATGATTTTTTTGTCAAACAACCCAACTAGAATGTTCAGGTCAACCTAGCTAGTATTTACTGGTCAGCCCTAAAGGTGAGCACACAAACACTATAAATACAAAATAGATGTGCACATTTGAAAGGAATCCAAGCAAGAATATCAAGTCTAACATGTGTAGAAGAGATAATAGGTGTGCAAGAGGAGATGGGGAGTATTTTTGGGGTCTAAAGGTCCAAGATGAGTTTTCTTGGAGTTTTAAGGGTACGCTATGAAGGACTGAGGTCTATTATGTTGAAAAGTGCGCTATTTTGGGGTTGTGGTGCCATAGTCTAGGATAATATTCTAGGAATGATGCTATTCCCTTCGCTAGGGAATGAAGGCTAATTTTGACTAGGGTTTGAATCTATGTATGGGGTGTGAAGAAAAGAGAGGTGATGGAGCATCTCTAGTGGGTCGGTGCCTACAATATTTGTGGCAGTAGGGTTATGCCTACAATATTTGAAATAGTAGGTTGGTTTCCACATTCATTTATAAAGATAAATTATTATGGTTTTCTCCCACAAGAGTTTCCAATTTAAAGTTTGTGTACTATAATTTAATTTTACATGCATTTACTCTTCTAAAATTAATGAATGTCTGGTGAATGCTCAATTAAGGTAAAAAGTGTCTTATTTAGATTTATCCCCCCCTCTTAGTATAATCATAATTTCAATATTTGGTGTTAGAGCAGGTTCCTTAAAAACCAATTTAACCATTAGAAGGAATATCTTGAGCACATATGGATTGTAAGGAAGGCCTTACTACATATAGATCTCCTTTGTTCGATGGAATACACTATGCATCATGGAGCATAAGAATGAATAATTATTTGGTGGCCCTTGGGTTTGACATCTGGGAATCAGTCACAATAGCTTATACAAATGAAGTTGTGAAGGAGTCAAGTGAACACGATGCAAAAGCAATAGATTTCATCTTGAGTGTCCTATCAGATTCTGATACTATCAAGGTAATGCAATGTACATCATCTAAAAAAATTTGGGACAAGCTACAAAAAAATTATGAAGAAATATTCAGTGATTGTTCTAGCTATGAATTAGAGACAAAAGAAGTACAATTTGTGAGAGAGGTAAAAGGAGGACCTAGAAAATGCAAAGAAAGAAAAGATAGTGATGATGAAGAAGAATATGTCTCCATAACCATGGAAACAAAACATGTTAATGAAGATAATGAAGATAATAATAAAGAAAACCTCGATTAAGAGGAAGTGAATCTTGAAGAAAAACTCATTAGTACCTTAGAAGAGATAGAAAGAATTAGGGGAAAGAATATAAAGGAAAATGAGCAATTGTGGAAAAATGAGAAGAAGGATCACAATATTGAATAAATGGAGAGGACAATTACCAGCTTGTAGACTCAACTAGAAGATGAAAAAAGGATAGAGGAAGTGGTGAGAAGCTAACAAAAATAAATGGAATAAAATTGAGAGAAGCTAACAAAATTAAATGGAATAAAATTGAGAGAAGCTAGAAGTTGAAATAGTTTCCTTAAGAAAGGAATTAGAGAAAACAATTGATCAGTTGAATAGAAGCTTGAATATATTATTGAAATATTAGATAATATTCTCAGTTTCCAAAGGTAATCATTCATCAAGATAGGTCTTGGATATGAAGAAAACTAAAATACCCCCAAGGGAGATGGAAGCACTAAGGTTGCAAAGTCATCAAAAAAGGAAAATTAAGAAAAGCCTAAACGTTGTGCCAATATTCTCAAAGGCGCCATAAAAAATGAAAGAAGTAGCAGGAAATGAAATGATGACTAGTATAAATATGATTCTTCTCACAAGAAAGAGTTCAAAAGAGTTGTCCAGCCAAGAAGACCTTTCACAACCCAGTACAAAAATCTTTTTCTTGGCTATTTCTTTTCTTGCAATAATTTCAGTCATAAAGCATTAGATTGTAGAGCTTATGCAAGAGGTGATCATGTGAGAGATATAAAGAGAGGTTATTATAAGACCTCAAAGAATGATTATGTGAGAAACAAAACACAATTTTCTCATGGATTACTCAGTAGAAACTACAACTCATTTTATCCCCTACTTGATTATGATACTAAATGTTATAAGTGAGATAACTATGGGCACAAAACATGTGACTCTAGAAGAAACATAATAACGTCTCCTAGAAAAAACAAATAATAAGATGTTCTTACCAATCGTAGAGAAGAATACACAAGGGTGTGGAAAATGAAGCAAGAAGAACCAAAGAAGGAAGAATGTGGGCTTGCAATGTATGCTCAAGACAAAGGAAAAAAATTGTACATTGATAGTGGATTTTCAAAACACATGACAAGGTATCAAAACAAATTTATCATTCTAAATGAATAAAAAAGAGGCAACATTATCTTTGGGGATAATGTTTTTGCAAGAATAGTTGGAAAAGGTAGTGTTAGTCTTGATAATGTAAAGAATAAAACATAGAACATTTTGTATGATGAAGGGTTAAAATGTTAGAAAAACAGGACCACGGAGCAATAAAATAAAACAAATGTGGAAATAAAACACAGAAGATACACAATACAAGAGAGACACAGATTTACGTGGTTCACCCAGTGTGGGCTACGTCTACCAAAGAAATTGCCAGGTAATTTCTTTATTATTATCCAGCAAAATGAAGGGATACAACCTACAACAAAACCCGCTGTAACTTCCTCTTATTTCTCTCACAGTCTCATCTCTCATAATACAATACTTACCAACCTACATAGCCACAATACGTTTCCCTCATAAAAGAGGGTTGCCTTCTAGGGAAAAAAACCCTAACATAATCTCTATCGTTAGATCTGCGACCTTATAATGAACGGTCTAGATTTACAATGAAATTACAATATAATTTTACAAGGCAATTGTTTCTTCGGGGGATTCACCCCCGAACCCCTACTAGGGGCCCACTTTCCCCCAGACCCCCCAGCTAGGGGAATAGCCTCCCCGAATCCCGCAGAGGGGGTACCCCCCCTCTGCACTCCCCCGCGTGGAAGAGTGTGCACTTCTAGGGTGTAAATGTGGGGGTATAAACCTGTTTGAAGTAAAGACCTCATCCGAGGAAGATAATCGGGCTCCACAACCCAACAATCTCCCACTTGGAGTGATCTCAACAACTCCTTCTTTGTTGTATATCTTTGGACTCTGAACCTTCTTGGACCTTGAAAATTTCTCATCTTCATCTTCATTCTTGAGGAGCAACTGAAACTGAGCAAGAACTGTTTCTCCTGAATACTCCCTTTGTTAGCTAACATGTTTGCGAGGATTAAGCGAGTGTGTATCTTTTCCGACTTCAATTGTCCATCTTCCAAAGGATGTATGAAGGGGTACCTCAAATGTATATGCTTAGTATTAGAATAGAAAGATGAGTTCTTTTCTTGGAGTGAATGTCACACTCATTTGTCATGGTACAACTTGTTGTTCTCACGCTTCTTTCTCAATTCCTCCATAAAACACTGTAACCAAATCATCTCTTTACTAGCCTCTGTAGAAGCAACATACTCTGCCCTCTGTTGTTGAAAGTGCAAAACCTTTTTGGTTGAGGAAATCCAACTGCATTGTTCCTATATTAAAAACATACCCTTTGGTGCTTATCTTTCTATATTTATCACCTACCATGTCTGAATCAACATATCCACGTAGAAAAGTGTCTGAACCTCCCAAAGGAAACACAATGCATGTGTAGTTGTACCTCTCAAATACTTGAGAATCCCATTCTGCTTACTCCCAATGTTCTTGCAGTTGTTCATGCATTTCTCTCCCGCAACTCCACTACATGTGCAATATATGCTCTTGTGCAAACCATTGCACACATCAAGCTACCAGTAGGATGAATATGGGACCACGGACATGTATTCTATCTCCTCATTGTCTTAGGACACATTTCCTTGATTAATTTGAAATAGGTGGCCAAAGGTGTACTAACTAGTTTTTCATTCAACATTCTAAACCTCTCCAACACCTTCTATGGGTACTCACCCTGAGACAATGTCGGTTTAAATTTTCACATCTCTTGTTATTCTCATAACAAGGATTTTCTTTCCAGCACCAAATCCCTTCATCCTAAATGAATTGGCTAATTTATTCTTGAAACTTTTGTTTGCTTATCCTACATATTAGACCACCGCAGCGGCATGTCATCCTACAATAACGGAATAATATAGCTTCCATTTTCTAGCCTTTTAAAATAAAACAGAGTGATCAAATGACATCTATTATAACCACATTACATCATAGAGCACATCAAACTTAGGATACAACTGCCTTGGAATTGCTTTTGAGCCATATAATATCTTCTTCAACACGCATACCAAAATCTCCTTCAGCGACCTCATACCCCTATGGTTGCTTGCATATAAATCTCTTCCTCCAAATCCCCATGGAAAAGTTGTTTTACATCCTAGTATTCAAGAGATGAAAATCTTCTACTACCCTGAGACTTAAAATAGTCTAATTGAAGTCATTTTAATATGAGAAAATATTTCAAAGTAAATCTTTGCCTTTCTTTTGTGCAAACCCTTTACAACAAGTCTATCCTTGTACCTCTTTTCACCTCCATCTTCTTCCTTCAACTTTATGAAACCCATTTTATTATACAATGCTCTTTCTTGTAGGCAAGTAGACCAAGTCCCAAATTTTATTTGCTAAGGAATCCATTTCCTCTTCCATGCCTTGCTCCGACTTCTTTTTTGGTGTTTACTTGCATTGCCTCTTCATAACGATAGCAGTTTATTGAGTCGATCAACAGCCTAGAAATAATGTAATGAGAGGAAATTATACGTTCATGGGAGTATACTTAACTTTGTTGAATCTTCTAACAACACTTGCAAGTGTTTGAAATTTTCTTGCTCTTCAACATTTGTACATTTTGATTTCGGGTTCCTTTGGAATTTATTTTTGATTAATCTCATCAAGCAGCATACATTCTTATTTTTGTTTCTGTTTCTCTTCCACTGACTGATATTTTTACATGACCTTTTCATTGAATATGACATCACTACTCCTAATGATTTTGTTATTTCCTTAATCCCATAGCGATAACCAAAATCATTAACACCATATCAATAAGGTACACTTCTTGGATTTTGCCTCAGAAGCTTTGTTATTTCTTTATCAATATGGACAAATGCTTCTAGCCAACGAAAGTTTCAAAAAAGAATAGTTTACCTTTTCTATCCATTTCCTCCTCACGGAATTATACCATCCAAAGAGCTTGAAGGTCCTCTCTATTTATTAAGTAAATAGCAATTATCTACAACATCTAACCATTGTAGGCAAACTAGCATGCAATTTCATACTCCTTACGCGCTCCATGATTATCTGTTCATCCTTTTCTGACACACCATTTTCTTGTGGTGTTAAATTGCATTTGTATTCTCTCTCACGAATGCCATGGTATGAGAAAATAATCATCAAACTCCTTTATACAATATTCACCTCCATTATTTGATCGAGACACTTCAGAGCTTTTCTTGTCTCATTCTCAGCTAAATCTTTCCATTTCTTAAGATTATCAAAAACATGTTGGGATTTTTGTCGGGTCACAATAAACCAAAGTTTTAGTTGCATCATCAATAAAAGTAACATAATATTAGGAGCTACCAAGGAGATGATACGGGTTGGTCCCCATGCATCTATATGCACAGAGCTCCAACCTTTCATTCTTCTTTTCTTTTATGACTTTGAGAAATCCGACTCTCTTTTTGTTTTCCATAAACCTGATGCTCCACGGAAGTCCAAATCCTTCACTCATGTGTCCGACCTATATTTTCTGATCTTTGTATCCCTCCTGTAGAAGCTAAAGATATAGAAGATTGGGTAGTACGATTACAGCAAATACAATGTACTACAGCCACGTCCTTTCACTATCTGTGATCAGCTGATATTTCCATCTTATCGTAAATATGGATATACAACCTTCACTCCAATCCTTGTTGAGTAGATTTTCCTTAAATCTGGAATATGTGATACCTCTTTCAAAACCATTGGTTTCCATTGCTTTGCTTTATTTTACCTTTCCATTCCAACAATTTTTCATGGTGCATCATCACCCCAAATGAACCTATCCAAAATCCTTTGAATGGTCTAGAAAATGTTTCTATGGGGTGTGGCGTAAGAAATGAAGCCCGCGAATCTACTACCGGGGACTTCGGTATCTCTAGAGAAATAATCAAATCATCTTGTAACACATCATCTATTACGTTTCGTTCTGATTTCTCTCATGTTGTCCATCTCTTTGTTTCTTTGGAACTCTGTGATCTTTCTTGGATGTCCTTTCTTCTGATTCCGGTACTCTATCTTTCTAAGTCTGGATTTGGATCTGCCTATCCTAGAATTCCCACGGTTCCACAGAGCCCTTTCCTCTATCCTTTTGTCTTCCCTATTCTCCATGTTCAACACATTACGTAATGTCTCTCACCTGTTCTTTCCGTCGCATTTCCTCACTAGGATAACACCAACAACATCATCAATTTTAAGGTATTTGAACGGAGGCGAGTTAACTACGATATGAATGAGAAGCCATTCCATCTTTCTAGCAATGAGCACAAAGTTAGAAGAGCCTAACCTCATCATCAAAGTCCTTTTTTAAATTAGTTGATTAGTATTAGTATTAAATTCATTTAAATGATGCGCAACAGAACCACATTCTGACATCTTCATATTAAAATAATCTCTTCATTAGAAATATTATTATTGAATGTAGGGTTTTCACATAATTTGGCCAATGCATCCAACAAACCCTTCGTTGTCTTTTCTTTAGAGATATTGAAAGCCACTTAGGCGGCTTCGGGCTTAGTAGGTATCGTTCCTAGAGCGTTTCTGTCAAGAATCTGCCATTGTTCATCCTTCATGGTAGTCGACTTCTTTGCTACTCAGCTCAATGGTAAGAATAGATCCATATGATATAAATAGTCTTCCAAAATGCATCTTCCATAACTGGTCGTTTCGGCCATTAAATTTTTCAAGCCTAAACTTTCCATCTTAGACTTATTTGCTCCACTCGAGACCAAGAACCCTCTTTTCTGTAGGTTACCTTTCTCTACGATACCGGTTGTTAGAAAAATGGGATCATAGAGCAATAAAATAACGCGGAAATAAAACACATAAGATACAATGCACAAAGAGAGAGACT
Organism: Picea sitchensis; assembly: GCA_010110895.2. Classification (NCBI taxonomy): domain Eukaryota; kingdom Viridiplantae; phylum Streptophyta; class Pinopsida; order Pinales; family Pinaceae; genus Picea; species Picea sitchensis. The sequence continues at coordinate 33,622 of SNQJ01S0138369.1, read as the reverse complement.
ACATATTCGTGGTTTTACCCGGTGTGAGCTAAATCCACCCGAGGAAGAAATTGCAGTCCTTTCTTTATTATTATCGATAAAAGATGAAGGGATACAACCCTAAAGAAAAACCCGTTGTAACTTCTCTTCTTTCTCTCACGGTCTCCTCTCTCAAAATACAATGCTTCCAACCTACATGGCATATTGTTCCCTCTCCCTCATAAAAGGGTTGCCTTCTAGGAAAAAATACAACATAATAATCTCTATCGTTAGATCTGACCTTATAATGAGCGGTCCAGTTCTGATAAATTACAATATACTTTTGAAATTTTTTTCTTGAGGGGGCTTAGCCTCTGAACCCCATCGGGGATGCTTCCCTCGAACCTGATGGGGCCACACTTTCCCCTAGACCCCCTAGCTGGGAATATCCCCGGACCACCACTGCCGGAGGGGTACCCCCTCTACACTCCCCGATGGAAGAGTGTACATACTTAGGGTGTAAATGCTTCATGGGGTATAAACATGGCTGAAAGTAAAATACCTCTAAATCGAGGAAGATAATCGGGCTCCATAACCAACATAAGACACAATATTCTAGAAGTGTCATTCAAATGTGTGTTCAATGTTACAAGCTCACATTTCATTCCTAAAAGGATGTGAGATAAGGAAAACAAGTTATGGAAGATTTGTGGCAAATGCAAATAGATACCCGAGTAATGTATACTTTCTTGATGAAGTCAAAGGAGAAAAATGATGTATGGAAGTGATACCTCCCTCATCTTGTGATTAAATGGGCCTTTATAATATTACATGGATAGCCATTTTTCATTCAGTGTCAAAGGGGATAGAAGTGCATATAGAGGAAGAATCTGATTCCTGAGGAAAGTTATGGAGCAGCAGGGAATTATCAAAATTGACTAAGGGGTTCCATCGATGATAAAGAGCTTGGAGATTTTTGGAAATATTGTTGTCATTGATTTCAAAGATAAGGGGAGACTACATATGTCCAATATAATGGGGATAATACATATGTAAAATATAAATATTGCTAGATGGATATTGTTGGAAATATTTTTTAGTTTTTGATGCTCAAATTGGATACCACATCTTTGAAGGGATTTATTTCCTAAATACCTAGATCAAATGGGAGTATAGGTTATATGGTTGGAAATATTATTACGATACCTTTCAATGGTATATGACACTACCTCTAACTCCTTAGGAATGAGGTGATATTTCTGTCGGAAAACCCAACAAAAAAGTTCAAGTCGATGGCTAATATTTCACCAGTGCGACCTAAAAGTGAGCATAGAAACACATAAGCGCATGATAGATGTGTGCATTTGAAGAACATCCAAACACGATATCAATTCCGAGGTGCTAAAAGATTTGAAGTGCTTAATGGGAGATGGGGAGTTGTTTTGGGGTCTAAAGGTGCAATAGGAGTTTTGTTGGAGTTTTAAGGGGTGTGCTATGAGGACTAAGGTCTATGATGTTGAAGAGTGCATTATTTTGAGGCAGTGGTGCCACAATTTGGGATTATATTATGAGAATGATGCTACCAAGTTCTCTAGGAAATGATAGATAAATTTGACTAGGGTTTGGAATCTATGTTTGGGGTATGAAGAAAGGAGAGGTTTTAGAACATGAAACTTAAGGGTATGATGATGTTGTGAAATACATGAAATATAGGTATGAGAATTCAAAATTTTCGTGTATGGAAGATATATTAGGTTGGTCCCTATACATGTCTTAATGAGTTGGTGCTAAGCTAAGGATATTGGTGTCTCTAGTAGGTTGGTGCCTACATGAGACACCAATCCCCACTTCTATTTGTAGGAATTGAACTACATGAGACATTGATCCTCTTTGTTGTTTGTAGGCACCAATATACTATTACAAGATTTGTAATAGTAGGTTGGTGCCTACAAACATTTATAAAAATATCTTTTTGTGGTTTTGTCCTGAGGGGTTTCCAAATTTAAATTTTTGTATTGTGATTTGAGTTTACATGGATTTACTATTTTAAAGTTAATGAATAGTTGATGAATGCACAACTTGTTGGATCATGTTTCATTGATGTCCAGAAGACGATGTCTTGTCATGGTATATTGATGGATCATGTATTTTCCTTTGATGTCAATGGATTTATGTCAAGTGGAGTCATAGTCATATGATGCCATGCATGAATGAAGATGGATCAATGTAAGGTTGTCATTGATATATGATGCATAGATGAAGATGGATACGATGTGGTTTCATTGATATATGATGCATAGTTGGATTGATGTAACTATGACTCATTGTGTCTTATCATGGTTGATAAGGTACAAATGGATAGTCAAAGTGAAGATATGGTGAGGTATCCCTCATGTGAAGAAGGCAGCTTTGTGGTTGAGTTATCCTAGTAGTATGGTTAGAGAACCAATACTTAATTGTGGAATAATGAGATGAATATCCCGATTAGATTTGTCAATGAAACTATCTAGATGGATAGTTCTTATCTAAACCATTTTCGATGGTATGTGGAGCGTCACACATAACTCCCTCCGCAGGTTTAGAGTTGCTTAGCCTTCACAATTGGAGGAGACCACCATCATATATTTGGCAGAGCCCCAAAAAGGTCAAAAGAAGTCAACATTGCTTGCAAAAGAAGAGGATTATTTAAAATAATAAGGTGAAGTGACAAAGTCAAAGAAGGGATTATTTAAATAATAAAGTGAAATGATGACAAGTCAAGAGGATTATTTAAATAATAAATTAAATGGAGAACTTTCTAATTATGGAAAGGTGATGGCTATAAGAAGGTTAAACCCTAAAATGAGGGAAAATGGGTTAAAGTGGTCAAGTGGCTGTGGTTTTGTGGACAAGTGGAAAATTGGGAAAAGTTGGACATAGGTGACTATGTGGACAAGTGGCCTAAATGCTTCTAAGGAAGCTACTTGGAACATAGGTGACTATGTGGACAAAGTGGCCTAGAAGATGCTTCTAAGGAAGCTACTTGGAGAGTATAAATAAGAGGCAAGGGTCTCTTGTGAAATATATCTCTTGAGAATATCTTGAAGATATATTATGAGAGAGATATTGATTGAAGGATATCATGGACGCATCAAAGTTTCCGTAAGTTTGAGATCATGATGAAGAAAATTTTAGAAGTTCATAAACCCTAGTTTTTGAAGGAGTACACGAGCATTAATGGTCCAGAGTGCGTACATACGCGGGATGCAGTGATATAGAGCACGTACACACGTGGGCTGAAGGAGGACAGAGCACGTACATTTGGAGGAAGTCATGAAGAATTAAGTGTGAGCTGATGCCAGGTTCTTAAAGGCTGAAGCAAGTTCCAGATATGCCATAGAAACTCTGGTATGGTTTCATAGTTGTCTTGATGGATACTATTTCTTATTGCATGGTGCATTCTTGAGGCATTCTTGGTATGACCATTGTGATATGGTTATGTTGGTTGATTGATAGAGTGAGAAACACTCTTATGGTTCAATACTGATATGATTGCCATAGTATACTGGTTGCGTATACATGCTTAAGTAGCATTCATATCGTATGGTTAAGGGGCATGAGTAAATTGTTGGAGAGTACGGATGTGTTGAGATTGGTTATGGTACAGATTGGACAGTGAAAGATAGAAGTGAATGTGACTGAAGTCTGTAGAGGATCTGATTTTTTCATGGAGAGAAAACCCTAGTTGTTCAGAAGGAATACGTAGGTTGTAGTACAGACATGTCATGTACATACACAAGCTGTACTACTGGTAGGACGCGTACATACACGTGATGCACTATTGACAGGTCTCATACCTTTTGACATATTGGTATTTGTTGAGGATTGATTCCTCTTCTCAGTTGGTGCTGAGTTGTGTAAGCCGAGTCTTTCATTGTAGAGCTGGTTCTCTTGTGGAGTTGTAACTCTATTAAGTTGTTGCTGATAACGCAAGGATTGTAGTCCGTAATAAAAAGAAAATTGTACATACATCTTGTGTTCTTTGTGTTCCTTGTGGTGATGACTTATTGATGATATATGTTGTTGGTATGTTTTCATTGTAGAGTTGGTACTCTTGTGGAGTTGTAACTCTATTCAGTTATTGTTGATAACCCAAGGATTGTAGTTTGTAATAAAAAGAAAATTGTACATGCATCTTGTGTTATTTGTGTTCCTTGTGGCGATGAATTATTGATGATATAGGTTGTTGGTATGTGTTGCTGATATATGTTCACATTTAACTGGTTATAAATGACAGTATAAGCAATGAGTATATGGTGATTGCTAACTAAAGAGTTTTGTGAAGGAAGTGGAAAAAGATCCCTACACTGATTCACCCCCCCTTTGAGTGTGGTAGGCATGTCCAACAATTAGTATCAGAGCATGCCTTCATTATAAGTCTTAACAAGCTTGGAGGAGATCCATGGACACACAAATGGATGATGAAGTTCCAATCCTTGATGAGGAAAATTATTCTACATGGAGAATAGAAATGAAAGTGCATTTGAAGGAAATAAGAGTGGGTGTTTGTAAAGAAACAATTGGTGGATCAGTTCCTTTGGAGAACAATTCAAAGTTTGCAGCTCAAAGGGAAGAAAAGAAGAATGATGCATTGGCTCTCAAAACCATTCTTAGTGTACTCTCAAGTTCTATCAAAGAAATCATGGGACAATGTAATTCCGACAAGGATCTATGGCTAAAGCTATAGAAGACATACCAAAGAAAAAAGGAATACCTTGGAGACAATTCCATCAATATCAATGAAGGTAAAGAATCTCCAAAATCCCCTGATCGCAATATTTCAAAAAGTGATGATGTTGAATATTTATCTACAAGTGAAGAAGAAAGGCTAGACATAATTTGTGTAGAGTTAGATGATAGTTATCCCATGGAAGAAGTAGAAGAAGAACTATCAGAGCTTAAAAACAAAGTTGAATGGGGTTTATTTGAATACGACTATGACCATTGTTACATAGAATATAACTATCTTTCTGAGAATACTAAAAAGTTTCTTAAAAATAATCAAAGGCATATATTGAAGTTAAAGGAAATGCTCAAGGAACAAGAAGAAAGTAAAAAGACTCAATTAGAAGAAAAAGAAGAAGAGATCAAAAGACTAAAGAATGAAATAGAAGAGAATAAGAATCTAGATGATGATATTAGCAAAAGTATTGAAGTTAATGTCCATATCAAGACCCAAATTGAAGAATCCAAAAGGGTAGAGGAATGACTAAAGAATCAAGTAAATGAAAAGGAAGAGTCATGTCATAAGTTGGAAGCTGAAGTTGCTGATCTTAGAAAGAAAGTATAGAAGTCAAACGAGTTCTTGAATAGCTCAAAAATATTGAATGAGATCTTGGATAGTCAAAGATCACCAAATGATAAAACAGGTCCTGGATACAACAAATAATATACACATGTTGAAGTAAGCACCTCAAAGAAGCATGAGGTAAGTCCCTCACTCTCAAAACAGGGAAATAATGTTGCAATTCAACCATCTACACAAGGCAAGTAAAGTCTCAAAATAACAAAGCAAGGAAGACATCAAGAAGCCATATTTTCACCTCAAAGAAGAGAGACACCTTCAAGATGGACACCAAAGAAAAGGTATGAAAATGTTTTTCATGGTCACTGTTACTCATGTAATGAATATGGTCACAAATATTTGGAATGTAGATTTTATGAAAATGAAATATTCCATAACACCCTAAGGTGTTGGAGATGTAATCAAGTAGGACACATTGGTGTGCATTGTCACACCATGAGATGCTACAACTGTAGTGGGTTTGACCACAAATCCCATAATTGAGGGAACACAAGAAGACAGTCCATGATGAGGAATTCATATAGCATGACTAGAAGAAAACATGAAGTTAGGAAGGGAGACATTTTTGAAAGGATGGAAGCTCATAGTTCAAGTTCTGAGAAGCAGGGACACCTTCAAAAGTGGGTGAAGAAGAATGATCAATCAGAACAAAGTGAAATCCTTAAGGGAAGCTAAAGTTTGTCATCTTCAGAAGCATACACGGGTTACAATGATAACATTCGCGTGCATAAGCACGTTGACCTATGAATAGGTCGTGTACATACGCAAGATGTCCGTGCATCAGGCCACGTATTTATGGTAAAGAGCCTTGGGAAAAGGGATGTGCACATGATTTTCAACATGATATAATGATATAACTTTGTGTTGTAGGATATGAAATGGTTTGTTGCAGGGTCTGGCAAGGTTTGATGCAGGTTTTCATGATTACATGTTGGCATACATAATTGATGTATGTATGGTGGTGATATATGGTTGAGTGTTGAAAGACTATCTTGAATACATGGTACTAACCCTTGAGTATGGATTCATACATTTTTCTATTGAAGAACAATTTTGGTTGTGACAGTGAAGTTATGGCACTTTGTGTTGGATCATGTTGTCAATGATATCAATGGTTTGATTGATAGATATGATTGACTGATGTCAAGTGATTGATTGATGATTGATGTCAAATGTAATATGTATTTTCCTTGATGAGAATGGATAGATGTCAAGTATATGATGCATATGATGTCATGCATAGATGAATATGGATCAATGCATTTTGATTGATACATGATGAAAAGATGGATCAATGTGATTTCTTTGATATATGATGCATTGTTGGATTGATCATTATAGTCTTATCATGGTTCATAAGCTGCACAAATCGATGAACTCCAAAGTGGTCCCCTTATGGTGAAATCCCTCACGGGAAGACGCTTTACGATTGAGTTATCCTAGAAGAATGGTTGGAGAACCCAGGTTTGATTGTGGAATAATGAGATGAAGATCAATGAAGTTGTCAGTGAAACTATCCTATATGGATAGTGTTTGTCATGCCATTTCTGGTGGTATGAGGAATGCCACATAACTCCTCATGGTTTGAGAGTTATGGCCTTACCAATTTGGAGGACCCTCATATGTTGGATTGAAGCCCCAAAAGGTCAAAGAAGTCAAAGAGCTTGCAAAGAATAAATTATTATTTAAATGATAAAGTAACGTGACAAAGTCAAGAAGGATTATTTAAATAATAAAGTGAAGTGAAAAAATGAAAGAAGATTATTTAAATGATAAAGAGAGGTGACAAAGTCAAGAAGGAATATTTAAATGATAAAGTAATGGAGAACTTTCTATTTATGGAAAGTTGTTAACCCTAAAAAGAGGAAAAGAGGTTAAGTGACCTAGAAGTGGGTTAAGTGACCTAGAAGATGAAGAGTATAAAGAGGAGGCAAGGGTCTCTTGTCAAATGTACATTTTTGGAGAATATCTTGTGTATCTCTTGAGCATGAATTGAATATCTATTATGAGAGAGAAAGTGTGAGGATGACCTCATGGAAGCATCAAAGTTTCGGCAATGTCTGAGATCATGACAAAAAAAGTCTCGGAGGTTCAGAAACCCTAGTTTCTGAGGTGTGCGTGGGCTACAGTAAGATAGGATGCATACATATGTGGGTTGTATGAAGACATGGCACATACATTGGATGAAGTCATGGATATTGGTGGTTGAGCAGAGGACAGGATATTGAAGACTGAAGCAGGTTCCAAATTTGCATTCTATGGGCTCAGATCTTCCATAGAAATTTTGGTATGGTTATATTATTGTCTTGATGGATACTATTTCTTACTGTGTGGTGAATTCTTAAGGCATTCTTGGTATGGTTGTTATGATGTGATTTGTGTTGGTTGATGGAGTGAGAAACACTCTTATGATTCAATGCTGATATTATTGCTATAGTATACTAGTTTCTTATACATGATTGAGTAGCATTCATATTGTATGGTTGAGAATCATGAATAAGTTATTGGGGAGATTGGATGTGTTGTGAATAGCTATGGGTCAGTTTGGATAGTGAAATACATAAGATAATATGATTTTAGGTTGCAGAGGATCTGAGATGATTTTGAAGAGAAAACCCTAAGTAAATCAAAAGGCATACACAGGATGTAATACAGACTGATCGTGTACACACGTGGGCTGTAGTGAGCTAGAGCACGTATGCACGTGAGATGCACTACTGACAGGTCACGCACTTGTGACAGATTGATATCTATGGAGGATTGTTGCCTCATCCCAGTTGGTGCTAAGGATGTAAGATGAGTCTTGCATATAGAGCTGGTGCTCTTGTAGAGTTGTACTATTTTCAGTTATTGTTGAAAAACCCCAAGGATTGAAGTCTGTAATAAAAATAAAATTGTACATACCTCTTGTGTTCTTTGTATTCCTTGTGGTGATGATTTGTTGATGATATATTGGTGATATATGTTCACATCAAACTAGTTACAAATGACAACAATAAGTAATGAGTAAATAGTG
>SNQJ01S0138369.1:0-25294 GCA_010110895.2 Picea sitchensis | reverse complement strand
GCCATGACCAAGCCATTCCATCTTTCTGGCAATGAGCACAAGATTAGAAGAGCCCTAACCTCATCATCAAAGTCCACTTTTATAGAACTTAGTTGATTAGTAACCGTATTAAATTCATTTAAATGATCTGCAACAGACCCACCCTCTGACATCTTCATATTAAATAATTTCTTCATTAGAAATACCTTATTCGACGCCTAGGGTTTTTCATACAATTTGGCCAACGCATCCATCAAACCCTTCGTTTTTCGTTTCTTTCGAGATATTGAAAGCCACCGATGCTGCCAGGCTCAGTCGTATCATTCCTAGAGCATTTCTGTCAAGAATCTCCCATTCTTCGTCCTTCATGGCCGCCGACTTCTTTGCTACTCCACTCAATGGTAGGAATAGATACTTATGATATAAATAGTCTTCCATTTGCATCTTCCATAACTGGTAGTTTTGGCCGTTAAATTTCTCGGCCCTAAACTTTCCATCTTCCGACATTGCTCCCACTCGAACCAGGAACCATCTTTTCCTGCGAGTTACCTTATGCTCTGATACCAATTGTTAGAAAAACAGGACCGCGGAGAAATAAAATAAAACAAATGCAGAAACAAAACACAGAAGACAAACAGTACAAGAGAGACACAGATTTACGTGGTTCACCCAGTGTGGGTTGCTTCCTCCAGAGAAATTGCTAGGTCCTTCCTTTATTATTATCCAGCAAATGAAGGGATACAACCTACAGCAAAACCCGTTGTAACTTCATCTTCTTTATCTCACAGTCTCCTCTCTCATAATACAATATTGACCATCATCCATAGCCGCAATACATTTCCCTCATAAAAGAGGGTTGCCTTCTAGGGAAAAAAACTCTAACATAATCTCTACCGTTAGATCTGTGACCTTATAATGAACGGTCCATATTTACAATGAAATTACAATATACTTTTACAAGGAAGTTTTTGCTTGGGGGGCTTCGCCCTCGAAACCCCCGCTGGGGGCCCGCTTGCCCCTAGACCACCCAGCCGGGGGGATAACCCCCCCGGACCCCGCAGAGGGGGTACCCCCCTCTGCACCCCCCTGCGTGGAAGAGTGTACATACTTCTGGGGTGTAAATACTTCATGGGGTATAAACACGGCTGGAAGCAAGGACCTCTGAATCAGGAAGATAATTAGGCTCCACAACCAACATCAAATGTGTCATCCACTGAAGCATACACGAGTGAAAATGGTAACAATTACGTTCATACGCAGGCTGACCTTGAATAGGTCTCTTACATACACGAGTTGTCTGTGAAACAGGTCGTGTATATGTGGTAAAGCCTTGGGAAAAATGCAATGCACATGGGTTGCAACTTGATGTGATGATATAACACTCTGTTGCAGGGTCTAACATTGTTTGTTGCAGGTTCTGATACTGTTTGCTACATGTTTTCATGATTCTATATTGAATTATGTAAAGTGATGATAAAAATAATGAAAGGCCATCTTGGATGCATGGCACTAACCCATGAGTATGGATTGAGGCATTTTTATATTGAAGAATAATGCTGGTTATGATAGTGAAGTTAATGGTACCTTGGTTATGTGATATATCATGATGATGCTAGCTATAGATGTCATTGATCTATTTGAAGCATAATACTAGCACATGCATTTTTGGATACGCAGTATTTGTTGTAGTGAATGGAGGATTGATGTTGATCTATTGGTGTACATGGATGGTACATATTTTGAGTTTCATTGATATATCTTATGATGTATTATTGAAAGCTTACTTGATGCATGCATTTAGCATATAGATGGGCTACATATTGGGACATGTAGTTGGTGAGTTGATGAGGTGATCATGTTGTACGTCATTGATGAATCATAACTTGATCTATAGTTGATGAATGATTGGTAAATTTCTAGTACATTGGTAGGGACACCTATTAGCAGTTTGATTGGCACATGTTTTATGGAGGATTTGGCATACATGTATGAGGATTTGTAATGTTGTAGTATTGGTGCATGGTTGATGTACTTTCTTGGTACAGGTGGTGATACATGTTGGTATGCATGTTTGGTACACTCATAAATGGCATATGATTGATGATAGTACACCATTGGTATTACTTGATTAGCACAACAATTGATGTTTGTTTGAGATACATGGTTATGGCATGTTGTCCCTTGACCAAGTTTTGGAGATCCTTGGTCACTTTTGACCTAGTTTTGGGACTTTGACAGGCTGTCGAAGGCGAAGCACAAGTCGAAGCGGAGATCGTGGGATATCGATCCCTTTTTAGGGATTTTTGGGTTTTGGGATTATGTAATGGGTATGGGGATGTTGGCCCATGGGTTTACCCATGTTTAGGACCTTTTGTAATTTATAAATAGAAATCTAGGCGATGTAAGTAGTGGGTGAAAGAAGGGTGTAATGTTAAGCTCAAGTGATAGCTATAAATGCTTTGTGCATACTATATGAGACTTGCAAGGCTAAGTCCAAGTGACTGGAAGAGGTCGTGTAAAGGATTTGTGCTATAACCTAGATCAGGGAAGGAGGATATGGCGAGGTGCACACAGATCTCCTGTTCTATGCAAAGTAGGACCTTATGGCTCTGTGCATGTAGATGATTGACATAAGATAATAAATAAGATGAAGAGTTGGTTGGTGTAGCCCCAGGCTGGGGGTGAACCACGTATATCTTGTGTTATGGTTGTTATATTATTTATGTGATTTATGCTGAGTGTAATAATGTATGCTTAGATGGATAAATATGATAGCTCAGTGCCTAGTAATATGAATAAGATGCTAGATCTGATCTGTTTTCTTATGCTAAGTGCCTAGATGTGTAGATCTAGTTGAATATTGTGTTACTCTGTAATTAGGGTTTATCTGCATTGTAGACAAAGGTTGAGTACTAATGAATGACAACTGCTAAGTTATTTTTTAGAGCATTGTAATCACAGATCTGTGTCCTAGCTAAGGTTGAAGACACTGGAGTCTTGCAACCACCCCTGCCTCTACCTTGGGTGAGACTTCATCTTCTTTGCAGGTGTTGCCGAAAGGGCTAGTAGTTAGGGTTTTGTTGGTGCGTTGTTGAAGCGTTGAACCCTAGGTCTGCCCCTTTGTGCCAACAAATAGTTCTGTTGTCAGGACCTGAAAATGTGATTGCTGGGAACTGAGGACAAGAAAGAAAGATCTGTGTGTAGATCTATTGCTTTAGTGCGCAATATTCTACTTGACTTACGAAGTTCTCTGCTAAGAAAGGAATCGGATCTGAAGAAAAGAGGTAAGATCAGTGAAATTTTTTGATTAAAGAGGTAAGATCTGAAATCTTTGTGCTTTGATAAAGGTAAGATAAGTGGAAATTTTTGTTTCAAAAGTATGGATCTAGGTATGTTTGATAGAGTTTGTCCTAGTCTGAGAACTAGGGCACAGTGAGAAGAAAGAAGGTTTGATATGAATAGATCTGATAGAAATAATGAAAGATATGTTATTCCTATGCATAGAAAGAATGTTTGGACTAACAAATGGATGCAGGATCCTAGGAAGAATTTTCTGCAGGTTAGTTACTACGATCCTAGTGCGCAGTACAAGAAATGTTGGGGATCATTTAAGAGGAACAAAGGATTAACCCTTTGTTGCAGCTGAAGAAGGCCGGGCCATGTTGCTAAGGATTGTCTGGATAGAATATCTAGTTGTCTTTGTTGTAAAGCTATGGACCATGGCATTCTGAATTTCCCTAGAATGATTTCTAAGGTTGAAAGAATGAATATGAGACAAGAAAACCCTGAGAAAGGCCAAGAAATTGAGACCATGGAAGAACCCCAGAAAGAATCAGAGACTGTATTACTACAAATGAAAGAATCCCTGAATGACCACAGAGATATCAACTTATCAGAGATATTCAAAGAGAAATAATGCATAGAAATAAGAATAGGAGACTTCGACATAGACTGTGTTCTGGATGAGGAAACACGGGTGAATATTATGACAGAAAGAACTTGGGAAATTTTAGGAAAGCTTGCTATGATTCCTTCATTGGGAGGAATAGGATTAGTTAGAGGAAAGATGATAACCCTATGTGGAAGACTTATGCAAACATATATGAAAACTCATGGCACTTCGACAAAAGAAGAATTTGAGGTTGTTAAATTTATTGAGAACAATGCCCCATTTGCTATGTTACTAGGAAAATCCTGGATTGAAAAAAATCAGATCCGAAGAAAACAAGAAGAGGAAGCTCTAGAATAGAAAAAACAAGAACAAAGAGACTTCATGGCTAAGAGAATATTACACTTACTGGAAGAACAAGAAAACCATTCGAAGCTACTGAGGACCATAAATCTGGATGTTGAAGTTGAAAGAACACAAGCAGACCTGAAACACCTGTCTGTACAAGAATAGAGCACCTACCCCAGGCTTGAAGAAGTATTGGCCTTGAACCCTAAGGAATACCATCAACAACGTGAAGTTACTATGATAAGAGGAGATAAGAATCAGAATGGGAAGAGGAACACAGTAAAATAAATCATAAGGAAGAAAGCTAGAAAGCTCAACAAGAAGAAAGTAAAGTTAGAGAAATTACAGGAAGTTCCATAGAAGACTTCGCAGAAGGAAGGTCTCCAGAATACGAACTTCGTCGGAATATCAGAGAAACTCACATTGGCACTTCATCATGGTGGATTGATATGACTATTGGGGGCATTATAACTGTTCGATTGACGTTCCCGAATGGTTAGAACAATAGTTATGATCAGAAATCTTGTCATTGGATCGTTGGGACCGCACCGTGATGAACAAGACTGCATTGATGACGGCTTCTTGTCCATTGAAAGGATTCGTTACATCGCTGTCTACTTATCCCGTCGAATGTTGTGCTGAGAACACTTTCGTGAAATGTATCTGAGCCAACAAGAGAACTCATTATGCTTATTGAGACCTGTGTTGTGCTTATTGAGAACTTGCCATCCATTCTGTTGCATTAAGTAATTGTTCATCAACCTGAGATATCCAATCTTGAGCATGCATGTCAGACGAGCTCATCGCTGTGGATAAGTCAGTACAGGAAGTTTTAATCGATCTAATGGAAGAGAGAGTGATGTCCATAGGAGTTCAAGCCTCATTGACATGAGGAGTGAAAGCCTCCCCATCAACTGCTCGCGGATTCGAACCATCCTGAGCTGCAGATGAGAAAAGAACCAAGCATCGAGATGACTGGAAAACACGAAGTTAATCCCTTCCATCCTGCCCGACGACATCCTGCCTCTGGCTAGCACTGTGAATCATGACTATGTCCCTAGGGACTTCGACTACACCTTGGTCACTGCGTACCTCCCGAAGGGGATACACATAGTCAAGCCTCAGCCGAATAAGATCATGACACTAAAGATCAATGACTTTAACCTAGGGGATCGCAATAAATTCAACATGCTCGCTCCTCACCAATATTTGACTAGGATGAAGGGGAAGAAGTCGAGCATAATCCCCCAACCATGGACTATGGACCTCGCGTAATCCACCATCCTGAACGTGATGAAAATACCCCATTTTGGAAGGAACCAGGAGGTTAACGCATGCATTAAGATTCTGCTGTCGAGCTTCCATGGAGGTTATTTGTGGCTAGATAGATGCATCATCGTTGATCCAACGCTGATCCATTGGATCACTGGATTGAGCATACAGGAACCAGACCCACAAGAATTTTATCCAGGGAAGGCTGCAGATCGCGCCCTGGAACAGAATATCAAATACACATACGATGATGTGGAGAAGGGGAACTGAGGCTAGAAGGTAGCTTCCATCTAGAATGGCGTAGTGCACCTTTCTTTCCAGTTTATTTTTGGTAAGCTAGTCCGGAAGAACATACCCACATAGGTCACAGGATTTGTTGTTGACCTCGCTGGAAAATGTGTGGAGGGGCTACAGATGAATTGGGTAAAATACTTAGTGAACCAGTTAGACCAAGACTGCTGCGAAGCTCAGGATCATGGCTATGAGTTCCATTTTAGTTGGATTTTGATCCTCATCACGTTCATAGCTTGGGAGATGCCGAAAGGTGCGACCTTCCCTAAACTAGATCCATCTGAACCCTTAGACATGAAGTTCACTTCACTATGGTATTCAAGAAATATGGGAAAAAAATGGCAATCAAACGTGGTGTTCCACACCTACTACCTGCAGTTAAAGAGGGATATTGAGGTTTTCCCTCATATAATGTCGAACACCCTACACAGGTTCAAACCATTTGTGAAGTTCCACATAAACAGACATTTTATCTACATCACTGCACGTGGAGACAAACATAAAGAATTACTACAAAGTTATTACAAACTCATAGAGGAGGACCTAGAATAAATAACTAAAGAGTGACCCACATAGCTCCTTATCCCCGTTGACCCCGCAGAACTGTCCAATCCTGAACTAATCGGAATCCCAGTGATCACTCATCAAGGGAATGATACACCTGGAACTAGCAGAAGGAAGAAGACAAAATAAGTCCAACAACTGAGAAATGCATCAGAAGAAACTGCTTCAGAATCACATGAAGGAGGAGGTGATGATGAAGTATACAATGAAGAAAACAATGGAAAAGAAGACCAACAGAAGCCAGGTGAAGTAACATTGCCTAGGGATTCTGTTGATGAGGTTGATCCATCTAAGAAAAGAAAGGTTTCTACCACAAAACCTACATCGTGGAAGAAATCTAGAGCTAGTAAGACCAAGCTGAAGACTGTGCTCATGCTCGATGAATTCGACTTCATCATCGCAACTTTATTGAATTCTTCAGAAGATATTTTATAGAGAAATGAAGCTAATCAAGAGACCCTGTATGGAAAAATTGAAGCAGAACTGCGAGGGGTACAACATGCCCTTCACTCCAGCTACGCAGTGTCCACTAAGCCCTCGCCATCAGAAGAACCAGAGTTGGGAGATGAGCCTACCCAACTCTGCAGAATAGCCGATGCAACCGAAGCCACTACCCGAAGTGCAGTTGAGAGGATCAAACTATTAGCTTTGGAATGTCAACAACTTAGCAGTAGAAGTGCACAGACTTATGAGCGACATACTGAGGACCCCGAACTAAAGACAATGGAGTCACAACTCCAGGAGGAAAAGAAACAAGCAACGACAGTACAGGCACAATTGAATATCCTGTCAGTAGTTGAGAGAATGAAACAATCCGAGGAACAACACATTGTTCAACAACACGTCCATTCCATATAGAGAAAATTCATGGAAGTGACTTAGAGGATCCATCCAATCCAGGATGCAGCTTGCCAACTATTCGAAGAGGTTGAAGGATGAGGAGAAGAGCTAGAACAAGTAGTCACTTCAGTCGAACAACGCTTAGAGGGACCTATGAACGAGGCAGTTATTCAATAGTTCACCGAGCAGGAGGCCTTGGCGAAGCAGCAAGTCGAAGTAGCTCAAGCCAGGCTCAAGGATTTTGAAGCAGAGCTACCTAGAGAAGAGTGAATCAAGACGAGTCACATGTGAGTGTTGGGGGCCTGTTGGCCCTTGACCAAGTTTTGGAGATCCTTGGTCACTTTTGACCTAGTTTTGGGACTTTGACAGGTTGTCTAAGGCAGAGCACAAGTCGAAGTGAAGATTGCGGGATCTCGACCCATTTTTAGGGATTTTTGGGTTTTGGGCTTATGTAACGGGTATGGGGATGTCGGACCATGCGTTTACCCATGTTTAGGCCCTTTTGTAATGTATAAATATAAATCTAGGTGATGTAAGTAGTGGGTGAAAGAAGGGTGCAATGCTAAGTGCAAGTGATAGTTGCAAATTCTTTGTGCATACTATATGAGACTTGCAAGGCTAAGTACAAGTGACTGTAAGAGGTCGTGTAAAGGATTTATGCTATAACCTAGATCGGGGAAGGAGGATATGGCGAGGTGCACACAGATCTCCTATTTTATGTTAAGTAGGACCTTATGGCTCTATGCATGTAGATGATTGACATAAGATAATAAAGAAGGCAAAGAGTTGGTGGACATAGCCCTAGCCTGGGGGTGAACCACGTATATCCTGTGTTATGGTTGCTTTTTGCATTATGGTTGTTATATTGTTTATGTGATTTATGCTTAGTGTAATAATGTATGCTTATATGGATAAGATATGATATGTTAGTGCCTAGTGATATGAATAAGATGCTAGATCTGATCTGTTTTCTTATGCTAAGTGCCTAGATGTGTAGATCTGGTTGAATATTGCGTTACTTTGTAATTAGGGTTTATCTGCGCTGTAGACAAAGGATGAGTACTAATGAATGGAAACTTCTAAGTGCTTTGTTAGAGTATTGTAATCACATATCTGTGTCCCAACTAAGGCTGTAGACACTGGAGTCCTACAACCACCCCTTCTTCTACCTCGGGTGAGACTTCATCTGCTTTGTAGGTGTTTCTGAAAGGGACAGTAGTTAGGGTTTTGTTGGTACATTGTTGAAGCATTGAACCCTGGGTCTCCCCCTATGTTCCAACCTGGCACTTGGCTCATGATGGAGACATATCATGGGTGATATGACACTTGTTTGGCATATTGGTAGATGCACAATTTTTTGGCATGTTGGTAGATGCACATGGTTGGCATGGTTGGCATATTGGTAGATGCGCATTTTGGAATATGGTTCATAAATTCCATCTTATGGTACATTGTATGGAATTTATGTACATGGTTAATATGGCATGAGTTTGATGCATGAACAGGTCCAAGGATCATCATATGGTAGCATATTAATCATATTGCAGAGAAGATAGGGGGAGACATTCCCATAGGGGGAGTCATTCTTCTTCCCATGGTTCTAGGAGGATAAAAGAGCCCTATAATTGAAGAAAGAGAACATAGTCATAGTTCTAGGGGGAGTAATGGTCATAGGGGGGAATTTTATCATCGAAATTTCATCCGCAAATGGTTACAAGAATCTAGCATCTTCAAGACACATATTAGTTCACCCATGGACCAAAAATGCATTTCCAAAAGGTCCAAAACTATACAACCAATTACAAAATCAACATGCGCTATGACTATACAGGAAGCGCGCGCACATGCACCAGTAAAAAATGTCGCGAAAGAGAACATGCGCCCGAGGCGCGACTGTGGACACTGAAAGCCACGCACACCTTAGAACGACGCATTTATGATATTGGTCGGCTTCCCACCCACTTTTGGTTTAGCTTCCAAGTCGATTTGACATCCAAATCTCGACTGAATCCAGCTAGTTGGCTGGTCAAAGACCTAAGGATGCCCTAAATGGCACCTTGTTCACACTGAAGGTTGGTTGAATAATACCTCAAAGCTATGCTATAAAAATAGGCCATGGGTGCACTACATTTTCAAGGAATTCATTTGTATTGTTATGCTGCTTATATTCTCTTGGAGGATCCTCTTTCCTCATCAAGAGTATGCTAGCACCATTACACTTATCCATTCATATCACCTCTAGAATGAGTGTGCTTTGGATTCTCTTCACCATTTCATCCTAGTTCCTCATTTGTAAGAAGAGCTCAATATTTGGGGGTCCAAGAGCCCTCCCTTGGAGGAAGAGGGGACCCAAAGTCTCCCTTTCTCTTCGGTGTTTTCTTTCCACTAATACAATCCTTTCCATTGGTGGCATGGGTCTTGTTTGTTCCTTGTTCTTATGGTCTTATGCACTATAGTTTAATTGTTTTTATCATTCTTAGTTTAATTCTTTGTTTATCTTTTATGCTTTATCTTTCTAACCCTTTCCTTTAGTACTGTCTTGCCTAGCTACCCAACTGGGCTTGTAAGCATCTCTATTTTTCCCATTTAGGGGACAAAAGAGGTGCAACAATTTGGCAACTCCACTGGGGAAAGGTACCAATTTCCTCCCCCATTTGGGTAATTTTAGCTCTTCCTTTTGTTTATTTAACTTGCAGGAACCATAACCGGCCCAAGCCGACCTGCAAAAAGCCAAATTCAATGCTGAGTTGAGAGAATTTCATTCGAAATTTTCTTTACGGCCATGTGACAGGCATGTGCAGGTTTAGTGGCCCACAGTCACACATCGTGTGCACATGCGCCAAACCCATAGTATTTCTCAGCGCCCTCTGCACACCTACACCCATAAGGCGTTTTCAGTTCGTGCATTGGCGCTCACAGTGCCTCTGTCTACTCTGAGACCTGCGCATCTGCTCAAAAAATTACACATTGTAAGGTTTTTTTTTATCCGTGGAGGGCCCATAGCCTTCTTAAAATTGATTTCATGCATGTTGTAATCTGCACCACACTTACATGCCCTCTCCATATAAAGGGATTAGTCAAACACATAGGCACTTAGGGGTTAAAATCATAACTTTTCCTCTTTTTTGTAGTTTTTCCACATGGATGGCTTGCTTTGACTAAAGTTAAGTTGGAATCATTCTACATAACATATAAAACTTGCATTGGGACCATAAATTAGATATCAATTGTTGAGTATGCTCTTCTCTCGTGCCCCAAAGTGATCTTGAGAATCAGAAAGAGGTTGAAGGAAAATTTCATCTCCCTTAAAAAATACAAAATCTTTAGGAGAGGACAACAGCCCCCTGGAGACTCCTCTTAGTTTATTTTCTAGAACACATGTTAAAGAGTGTAATGGGCCCATACATGCCCACATGCTACAAAGATAGGATAGTGTTGAAATTTACTTTCTTAGATTAAATCACTAGGGAAGTTTTAAGGTTTTGTAATGGGCCCACACATGCCCACATGTCCACAATCTAGGATAGTTTCAAAACTTTCTTAGATTAAATCACATTAGGGAGTTAAAGGAATAGTAAGGACCCATATGTTCACATGCTAGTTTCCTAGGGACTTTAAAATTCCGCAAGGTTTTACCAATGACATTTAGTTAATTAGGTAATCAAGATTTGTAAAGACCAAGCGAAGTCCACATGTAGCAAGGTGACACCTAAATTATTAAAAATATTTTCACACTTTCACTTGATTCACACACAAAGTCACTACTCACTCAGTTTCATATCGAAACATGGAGGTTAAAGTAAGTTTCCTCCAAAGGGATTCTGAAACACCCCACCCTTTTCTTGACGAAACTCTCCACTCCCACTTAATTTCAATGAGATTGGCTCACACCCCCAACATCTCAAACAACCACACCTAATTTAAAAAAAAAAAACTCACCAAGCTTTCCTCCACAGGAGGTGCCAAAAGAAACTTTTTAGTCTAGGTAGGATTTCGGGGATAGGAATTCAAATAACTCCCTATTATCTGGTTCTCACATATTTAAACAATAGAGGTTGTCAAATAGGGAACTTTAAATCCTCCAGGTCAAGTGTTCCTACACCATAAGGCAGGGAGATACCTGTGAAGGGTCGAAGGCCGAGGTCTGGTTGTTCTGTGCATCCCCCCTTGAGGCACCCACCTCTTGGATGGGATCCTGCCCATGACCCATTTCTTAGGCCGAAAATCTAAATGTTGCACTTTGACCGAGGTACCTAGTGACCAAGTTTTAGGGCATCTACCCAAGTGGAAACTGTGGGATATAGTTGCACCTTGATCAGATTTTGTGTGGCTATTGGGAAATATCACCAGTTCTTTCGGGATATGCACCCTCTAACCCTCATTATAACTAATTACTTCATCCTTCACTAGTACCTCTTCGGGTGGCTTCAGACCCCATTGTTGAGTGCTATTGGAAGGTCCAGTGTTATTTGAGAGGAAGGATGTTATGCATTTTAGGACACAAGCATTTGTTTTCTTTGTTCTCCCACGCGAACAAAATCCACCTACCCACATGTATGCTTCTTTATCAATTGATTTATGTATGATGTTCTTGTGATTACATATGATTGTGAGATATATTGTGAAGGTCCAAGTTATACAAATTCTCTTGTTCATTAATTTCTCTCATCACCATCTGCACACATCCACCTTGCTAGTTGGACATCATAGGGGACACACAGAACCCCCATCATTCTAGATGCTTGCTAAATCTCCCTCCCATTCTAGGGGGAGTTCCTAGTCTTACCAACTCATCGACCATACTTCCCCACACCCTTGTGAGTGCTACTGTCTTGAGATCAGCTTTGTTTGGTTCCACTCTTCTTGGGTCCACTTCCCAAGGTCAAACACCCCCACACTCTCCTTTCCACGGAAGCAGGGGGCCAACTTCTTCTCAAGGGGGAAGTACAAACCCACCTAGTCCCCCTCAAGGGTCAAGTATGAAAAATACTGCCTCACTAAAGGTGCATACATTTTGGCCTCCTCTGAAGTCCACCCTCTCAAAGAACCCGCCAACGGGTTGTACTTAAATAAATTTTACACCTAAACGTAGCCATTCTAGACTAGGACTTTTCCTTTCGTACACTTTTCTTTGAGTTTTTAATATTCTTTTTCACACCTTGCGTTATTGACAGATGCCTCCTCCATCGACCTACCACACCGGTTACGTCGACGAAGCCAGCCGTTGGACACAGAATCTTGCTTCGGCCTCTTGGGCTCTCTATTCCCCCTCACACAAACTACTCCACTCTAGAAGCTTATGTCTGGGCTCAACAACCAACAACCAAGATGAATACACCACCTTCATTGGTCTCCTCACCGAGGCTATTCATCATCACATTCATCACCTTAGTGTCTTACTAGATTCCCAACTGGTTGTCCTCCAGCTCAACAATGTGTACCGTGTCCACAATCCTTGCCTCTTTCACAAATACCTGCAAATTAGACTCTTATCTCGACATTTTGATTCCATTACATTTACACATTTTCCCAGACAATTTAATCAAATAGAAGATAACATGGCTAACCTAGTGTTAGATTGGCATTTATCACATCAAGCTACCAGTACGCATACATCAAACATCAATAATCCGTCACAACATCTAAATTAGACATCATCAACAAAACCATAAAACACATGTGAACATCACAAAGATCCCAATATATATATATATATATATATATCGGTCAAATGTGCCATCAAAATGTTTACAAAAAATATAAGTACATCCGTAGACCGGTGAACCACCTCGCCCCTATAGATACAAAACTGGTGTCACCACATCAAGTAGGCTCGCATGCCTATATAAATTCCAAAAATACAAATATACATATAGAGACACTCATGGTGCCTGTAGCGCACCACCACCTCATCCTCTCTCGAGTGGAGGTGCCCCCCCAACTATCGGTCCCTCCGGACCCAGAGGCAACCGCCCGATCATCGCAACACCTGGTACTGCTACTCTGCAGACCAGAATACGCCACACCAATGGGATGCCCACGCACTGCTCCAAGACTCCCTCATGCTGAATCCATGACCACATGCCCTCAGGAACTCGCTGTAGCACCGCCTCCAGGTGACGACGAATGTCCTCGAACTCTCCCCCAACCCCCGTCGGAGGAGCTTGTGAAGGCCCTACCCCCAGATCATCAAAATGACGCCTGTGGCCTGCTCTCCCCTCCTCATCTGGTCCCACAACACCCTCATCCCGCCACCGTCTCTCCCCGACCCATGGCTCTCCCCGTGGTGGTCTCACTGGCGCTCTGACCAACTCAACCTCCCGGCCGCGTGGTCCCACATATGTACACACAACACACAAATGATAGAATCAATGTCCATCCACACATAAAACTATATATTCTATACCATATAACTCTCAAAATAATTAAAGCAAATACATCCACATACCTCTCCGGTCGAACACCTCGTGAGGGGGAAGCACCATCTTTGGGTCCTCTCGGAAGTCTATCCCACTGTAAGGGTACTGGAGAATAATTTGTGGCATCTAACGCCACACTCATGCAATCTCGGGCATAAAATAGTGCCCCCCCCTCCCCACCACCATGGCGAACCAAGATCTCCCCCCACCACCTCAGTCGCGGCTCTCGCATCCCAGGCACACCCAAAAGAACTCTAGGGCACAACATCAGTACCCACTCTAAGAACCACGCCACCAATATAGACCAAAAGATGAACTCCCCTGAGTCTATAGCACGACACATGTCAAGTTTCCCTACCATCTTGGCGTGCAACATCAAGCCCCAGGAAAAATGCTCACTTGCCAGTTCCCTCTACATCACCCTCAACTGACCCCCATTGATCCGCTGAGTCGCAAGAGACCCATATACTCTCACTATCATCGCTTCCATGAAACGATGTGCAAGGGAATCCATCACCGCAATACTAACCACATAACCCGACATGAAGTTCTCCCCTAGACAATACCTCTGGGCTAGTGTAACCAACTACCGATCCCCCGGTAGCACAGGATCCGCCGGTAACGGAGTTCCCCGAAAAGGGAGCCCATATCCTCCACCTAAAGGCTAGATCCTCACCCGCACCATGAAGCAATTTTGATTCGGATCCCACATCCTAATGAGGAACTGCAGTAAAAACTCCTAGGCCCATATCAGGGGGTACTCAAAGAACTTCAACAGCCCACAAGCTACCAAAGTATCATGGACCGCCGACTCCTCATTGGTCACTACCTCCCTCAGGCGTGACCAATCCCTCTCCCTCCAGTGAACCGACATCGTCTATATTGGTCACTTGCATCCACATAGATAGTACTCGATCAGCACACATCAACCATAAAAACATCTACAAAATCTCCCAATAAAAAAAAATAAAAATAAAAATCAAATCAAGTTGTTACACTTTTCAGCTTTGCCTCCAAGGCACAGTTGTTTTTCCCCACAGGCGCACACATATGTGTGCTTATTTATCCCATAGTCATGCACGCATGCGTGCCTGTCGGCGACACAGGGACGCACACATGCGCCCCTATCACATAAACACCTGCGCCTTCAGGAGCGACTGTTGGTCACAGAGTTGCACACGCATGCACAACTATCAAGAACATAGTCGTGCACGCATGTGCAGCTGTGACTCATACATGCGCGCACTCCATGCGTGCCTATTCTCCTCCCTTGCGTGCCCCCTTACGCTGCTGTCCAAAATATAGCGGTGCATTCATGCACGGGAATCCTTTGATCGCCCACACACACTAAAACCCCCTGTACGACCCCCGTACAACATTGCCCAAAAAAAAAAACCCTAAGTCCTATGCAGGAGGATACGACAGTTAACCTGAAACTCGCAGATCCTGGAATGACTGTCTCGATCACCTAGAATCTCCAAATCTCCTCTCAAATTGCTCGTCCACTCACCAAGACAGAACGTACAAATGAGGTGGCATTGTGGGCCCTACAACTATATATAGTCTTTTTTTCCAAACTTCTAGACTCAAATACGGGAGCTCCAAATGTCCGTTTTTCAATCTGTCTTCAGCCATGGGACTAGAATCCCCCTACCTACATAATCATATTCCCCGGGCCACTTTCCACTCCCATCCCCCAAGGATCATTTTTATTTACCATACTCACACTCAGGTACTCATGCTCACATACACATCTTGTTGAATAACTGTTAAATTTTATTTATCTTTAGATATTGTTGACGTCAGGTATTCAGTTTTCATGTGTGCAAGTACTTGGTCCTCCTCCATCCATGCTACCATTTTAGGTATATCATCGATACTGGAATGCAGTCACTCCCTCTGAATATCATTTGCATCTCCATTAATACCCTCTGACACTTACCTATAGGGTCCATATATCCGGCTCTGCAATACCGTCACCTCCACTGCATTTTGGTACTGTCACCCGGTAGCACTCTTCCCCACATGATTTTTCCCATTCATAGCCCCCCTTGGAATTTCGACACTCATGCTGATTTTACCCTTTAGATATGGGAGTCCTATTAGTTTTACGCATTTTTCGAGAATCATCCCCATACTGCTTCTCCTCATTTTGCTAACTTACCCAATGGACTCCCAGGTTACCTCATCATGGTTCTATGTTGACTGCATTTCCAAAGTATCATTCACCACCCACCTCATCCATCATCAGTTTTCCCATCTGCAGATTGTCCCCCATACATTTCCCTAATATAGAAACCCGCCTATGGGCCCCCCATCCTCCACTTATGTTTCCAAGCACTTTGTGCCATCATCAGGCCAAGCCATCTTACATTGGGGCACCCATTTCTGTATCTGCACAAACATCCCTAACCATTCTTTATTCTTTCAGCAATTGTGCAAAACCCCTTTTCCTGCATTTACATAGCTTTCTGTTGTCGCCTTTAGTGACCTTCCTTTTTTTCAGCAAAGCAACCCTTGTCACCCTTGGTCTGGGCATTTTCTCACTTCCTCTCATCAATGAAATTATCCATAAACCTGAGTATCGTATAGTCCATACACCTTTTTGATCTTTGTGTTTGTCCATTTTTGTCACTCCTCTGGCACAACTTACCCTCATCTAGTCATCCCCCTGACACTAGAGCCAGTTTCACGGTTGCTGCCACTTTGCACATCTCCCCAACCAAGAGAATTCGTGAGTCTTACCAAATCTTTACTTCGTCCATGTACCTCATCAGTTCTTTCTCTCATCCAATGGATTTCATGAAGCCCTCTGCTTCTTGGAGTCATGTCTCCCTTTCTGTCGACATCAACACAGTTTCCAGAAGGGTGACAATATCTTGAATCTCATTACCGTTACAATGAGGCGTCTCGAATGGCACAAGGAAACCACCATTGTTCTTTGCTTTCATTGACCCCCCTAACATTAGACTTCAACAACTATTTCATGTTATGGTGGGTCTTACTTTGCGACTATTGCAGTTGTTTTATCTTAGACAAAGACCTCTGGAAATTGATAGACTATCAATGTCTGTACGTTATCAACACTTATCACAGGTGTCCTTATCCTTTTTTTAGAGTTTTGTTCACCATCATAATTGTCCTTAGCCATTATCAAACCGTCCCCGAGGGAGCTGCAATCATCTACACCAACACACCGCTTCAGTTACTGTATCACACATTTTTTGAGTTACATGACACAAGCATGGGGCATGCCCACCTCGTTTGTACACAATTTTCTTTTTCCACACCTCGGGAAAGGTTTGGCTCTTACAGGTTCCCCTCTCCTTCCAATGGATCACTCTTGAAAATCCCCACAATGATCTTTCTTACAAAGGTACTCTCAGTAGAAGAAACATTGATGAATTTCGGCTATACATATGCTCCTAACCTCATCCATCAGGGGGCATATGTTATCACCAGAATTTCATCCGCAAATGGTTACAGGCATCCAACATCTTCAAGACACATGTTAGTTCACCCATGGACCAAAAATGCATTTCCAAAAGGTCCAAAAATATACAACCAGTTACAAAATCAACATGCGCTATGACTATACAGGAAGCGCGTGCACGTGCGTTAGTCGAAAATGCCGCAAAAGAGCACATGCATCCAAGGCGTGACTATGGATGTTGAAAGTCGCGAACACCTCAGAACGATGCATTTATGATATTGGTTGGCCTCCCACCCACTTTTGGTTCAGCTTCCAAGTTGATTTGACATCCAAATCTTGGATGAATCCAGCTAGGTGGCTGGTCAAAGACCTAAGGATGCCCTAAATGGCCCCTTGTTCACACTAAAGGCTGGTTGAATAATACCTCAAAGCTATGCTATAAAAAGAGGCCATGGGTGCACTACATTTTCAAGGAATTCATTTGTATTGTTATGCTGCTGATATTCTCTTCGAGATCCTCTTTCCTCATCAAGAGTATTGTAGCACCATTGCACTTAGCCATTCATATCACCTCTAGAATGAATGTTCTTTCGATTATCTTCACCATTTCATACTAGTTCCTCATTTTTAAGAAGAGATCAATATTTGGGGGTCCAAGAGCCCTCCCTTGGAGGAAGAGGGGACCCAAAGTTTCCCTTTCTCTTCAATGTTTTCTTTCCAGTAATACAATCCTTTCCATTGGTGGCATGAGTCTTGTTTGTTCCTTATTATTATGTTCTTATGCACTATAGTTTTATTGTTTTTATCATTCTTAGTTTAATTATTTGTTTATATTTTATGATTTATATTTCTAACCCTTTCCTTTACTGTTGTCTTTCTTAGCTACCCAACTTGGCTTGTCATCATCTCTATTTTGCCCATTTAGGGGACAAAAGAGGTGCAACAGGGAGTATGAGCGATGTATATTCAACATTACATCAGAGTGACATTCCTTGTTCAAAAGGGGAGAGGTTATTCAAAGGAAGATCAAAGGCATCCAGACAGGGGGAGCATCCCCAAGGAGAGTTCAAGAAGGGGAAGTAGACACAAGGGGATAATCACCCTTTGCAATTGATGTCAAAGGGGGGGGAGATAATCACATTGATGTGATTGATGTTTATTGATGGGGAGATATAGTCACATTGATGTGATTGTTGTTTATTGATGGGGAGAGATAGTCACATTTATATTTTTGATGACTATTGATGTAGAGCATGTCTTGTCTACATGTTGACATCATTGTTGGTATTTCCATCAATGCCAAAGGGGGATATTGTTGGATCATGTTGTCATTGATGCCAATGGTTTGATTGATTGATATCATTGATTGATGTCAAGTGATTGATTGATGATTGATGTCAAATGTAATATGTATTGTCATTGATGAGAATGGATAGATGTTAAGTATATGATGCATATTATGTCATGCATAGATGAAGATGGATCAATGAGTTTTCATTGATACATGATGCAAAGATGCATCGATGTGATTTCTTTGATATATGATGCATAGTTAGATTGATCATTATAATCTTATCATGGTTGATAAGGTACACAAATGGATGAAGTCCAAAGTGGTCCTGTTATGTTGAAATCCCTCACAGGAAGACGCTTTACGATTGAGTTATCCTAGAAGAATGGTTGGAGAACCCATGTTTGATTGTGGAATAATGAGATGAAGATCAATGAAGTTATTGGTGAAACTATCCTAGATGGATAGTGCTTGTCATGCCATTTCTGGTGGTATGAGAAATGTCACATAATTCCTCATGGTTTGAGAGTTATGGCCTTACGAAGTTGGAGGACCCTCATATGTTGGCTTGAAGCCCCAAAAGGTCAAAGAAGTCAAAGAGATTGCAAAGAGAAATTGTTATTTAAATGATAAAGTAAAGTGACAAAGTCAATAAGGATTATTTAAATAATAAAGTGAAGTGACAAAATGAAAGAAGATTATTTAAATGATAAAGAGAGGTGACAAAGTCAAGGAGGCATATTTAAATGATAAAGTAATGGATAAATTTCTATTTATGGAAAGTTGTTAACCCTAAAATGAGGAAAACAGGTTAAGTGACCTAGAAGTGGTTTAAGTGACCTAGAAGATGAAGAGTATAAAAAGGAGGCAAGGGTCTCTTGTGAAATGTAAATTTTGGGAGAATCTCTTGTGTATCTCTTGAGCATGAATTGAAGATATATTCTAAGAGCGAGAGTGTGAGGAAGATCTCATGGACGCATCAAAGTTTCGACAATGTCTGAGATCCCGATGACAAAAGTCTCGGAGGTATATAAACCCTAGTTTTTGAGGTGTACGCGGGCTACGGTAAGCCAGGACGCGTACATATGCGAGTTGTATGAAGATAGGGGGCATACAGTGGATGAAGTCATGGAGATTGGTGGTTGAGATGAGGACAAGCTCTTGAAGACTGAAGTAGGTTCTAGATCTGCATTCTATGGGCTGAGATCTTCCATAGAAATTCTGGTATGGTTATATTATTGTGTTGATGGATATTATTGCTTGTTGTGTGGTGAATGTTTAATGCATTCTTGGTATGGTTGTTATGATGTGATTTATGTTGGTTGATGGAGTGAGTGACACTCTTATGATTCAGTGCTGATATGATTGCTATAGTATACTGGTTTCTTATACATGATTGAGTAGCATTCATATTGTATGGTTGAGAAGCATGAATAAGTTATTGGAGACTTGGATGTGTTGTGACTAGCTGTGGGTCAGTTTGGACAGTGAAAGAAATAAGAGAATATGATTTCAGGTTGCATATGATCTGAGTTGATTTTGAAGATAAAACCCTAAGTAACTCAGAAGGCATATGTAGGTTGTAATATAGACCGACCACGTACACACATGGGCTGTAGTGAGCTAGAGCGCGTACACACGCGAGTTGCACTACTGACAGGTCACGTACCTGTGACAGAGTGATATATGTGGAGGATTGTATCCTCATCTCAGTTGGTTTTGAGGATGTAAGTTGAGTCTTTCATATAGAGATGGTTCTCTTGTAGAGTTCTACTCTATTCAGTTGTGCTGAAAAACCCCAAGGATTGAAGTTCGTAATAAAAAGAAAATTGTACATACATATTGTGTTCTTTATGTTCCTTGTGGTGATGATTTGTTGATGATATATTGCTAATATATGTTCACATCTAACTGGTTACAAATGACAACAATAAGTAATGAGTAAATAGTGATTGCTAACTAATGAGTTTTGTGTAAGAGGGAAGTTTTGGGAAAAGAGCTCCACACTCATTCACCCCCCCCCTCTAAATGTGGTCAGTGTGACCAACACTTTGGTTATGAGATATATCATGATGATGCTATCTAGAGATGTCATTGATCTATTGAGGCACACTTCTAGTACATACAGTTTTGAATGCTTAGTATTTTCTGAAGTGAATGATGGTTGAGGTAGATCATTTAGAGTACATGGATGGTACTTATTTGATCTCCGTTGATATATCTCATGATGTATTGTGAGATGCATATTTGTTGGATATCTTGGTGCATGAATTTGGCATGAGGATGGGATACATAGTGGGACATGTAGTTGATGAGTTGATGAGGTGGTCATATTGTACATCATTGATGAGTCATAGCTTGATCTATAGTTGATGCATGATTGATATACTTTTGGTACATTTTTAGAGGCACCTGCTAGCTGTATGATTGGCACATGTTTTATGGTGGATATGACATACATGCATGAGGACACATCTTGATTGTAGTGCATCTTGTTGTGGTATTGGTGCATGGTTGATGCACTTTCTTGGTACAAGTGGTGATACATGTTTGGTGCACTTGTTGATGTATGGATGATATAGTTGAGACACTTCATTGATTAAGATACATGATTGTGGCACTTGGTTCTTGGTAGAGGCATATCATGAGTGATATGAAACTTGTTTGAGGCACATGGTTGGCATGTTGGTAGAGGCATATGGTTGATGCACTCCATTGATGATATCTTATGGCATATGATATGGTATTGATGTACATGGGTATTGTGCATCGTTGGCACATGATGTATTGGTTGATGTTTTGTTCATGATTCTCTATTCATTCTTGACATATATTTTTCTTCAGGATTTATGGTATGGCACACGTTTGATGCATGGATAGGTCCAAGGATTGTCATATAAATAACAGTTTATCTATGTTCCAGTTGAGCAGTAGCATTTGCAGAAGAAGCATATTGTAGTGGTAGCATATTGTTCATATTGCAGAGAAGATAGGGGGAGACATACCCATAGGGGGAGTCATTCTTCTTCCCATGATTCTAGGAGGAGAGATTTATCATATGCAAAGATAAATACTTGAAAAAGAGACCTATACTTGGAGAAAGAGCACAGAGGCATAGTTCCAGGGGGAGTGATGGTCACATGGGGAGCATGAGCTATATATATTCAACATTACATCAGAGTGATATCCCTTGTTCAAAAGGGGAGATATGATTCAGAGAAAGATCAAAGGAATTCAGACAGGGGGAGCAACCCCAAGGAGAGTTCAGGTATGGGGATCAACCTTAAGGGAAGAATGACCCTTTGCCATTGATGTAAAAGGGGAAGAGATAGTCACATTGATGTGATTGAGATGAATATTTATGTAGATAAATGACTTGTCTACATGTTTCCATCAATGATTGGTGTTGAAATCAATGTTGGTATTGCCATCAATGCCAAATGGGGAGATTGTTGGATCATGTTTCCATTGATGTCAAAGGAACAATTTATTGTCATAGTATATTGATGGATCATGTGTTTTCCTTGATGTAAATGGATTGATTTCAAGTGGAGTCATAGTCATATGATGTCATGCATAGATGAAGATGAATCAATGAGTTGTCATTGATATATGATGCATAGATGAAGATGGATCAATGTGGTTTCATTGATATATGATGCATAGTTGGATTTATGTAAAGATTAATCATTATTGTCTTATTATGGTTGATAAGGAGTACAAATGGATGAACTCCAAAGTGGTCCCCTTATGGTGAAAACCCTCATGGAAAGATGCTTTGTGGTTGAGTTATCCTAGTAGTATGGTTAGAGAACCCATGCTTAATTTTGGAATAATGAGATGAATATCAGTGAATTTGTCAGTGAAACTATCCTATATGGATAGTGCTTGTCAAGCCATTTCCAGTGGTATGTGGAATGTCACATAACTCCTCACTGTTTGAGAGTTATGGCCTTATGAAGTTGGAGGACCCTCATATGTTGGCTTGAATCCCCAAAAGGTAAAAGAAGTCAAAGGGCTTGCAAAGAAGAGGATTATTTAAATAATAAAGTGAAGTGACAAAGTCAAAGAGGATTATTTAAATAATAAAGTGAAGTGACAAAGTCAAGGAGGATTATTTAAATAATAAAGTAAATGGAGAACTTTCTAATTATGGAAAGTGGCTATAAGAAGGTTAACCCTAAAATGAGGAAAATGGGTTAAGTGTTCAAGTGGCTATTGGATACATGGACAAGTTTCAAATTGGGAAAATTTGGACATAGGTGACTGTGTGGACAAAGTGGCTATGTGGACAAAGTGGCCTAGAAGATGCTTCTAAGGAAGCTACCTCGAGAGTATAAATAAGAGGCAAGGATCTCTTGTGAAATATATCTCTTGAGCATATCTTGAAGATCTATTCTGAGAGAGAGATTGACTAGAGGATCTCATGGACGCATCAAAGTTTCCGTATGTCTGAGATCATGACGGTGAAAATTTTGGAAGTTCAAAAACCCTAGTTTCTGAAGGAGTATGCGAGTAGCAGTGGTCCATAGTGCATACATACGCGGGTTGCAGTGAGCCAGAGCATGTACACACGCAGGCTGAAGGAGGACATAGCACGTAGAACTGGATGAAGTCATGAAGAATTGAGTGTGAGTTGATGCCATGTTATTAAAGGCTGAAGCAAGTTTCAGATACACATTCTATGGGATCAGATTTGCCATAGAAACTCGGGTATGGTTACATAGTTGTCTTGATGGATACTCTTGCTTATTGTATGGTGAATGCTTGAGGCATTCTTGGTATGGCTATTGTGATATGGTTATGTTGGTTGATTGATATAGTGATAAACACTCTTATGGTTCAGTACTGATGTGATTTCCATAGTATACTAGTTTCTTATACATGATTAAGTAGCATTCATATTGCATGGTTGAGGAGCATGAGTAAGTTGTTAGAGAGTATGGATGTGTTGAGATTGGTTATGGTATAGATTGGACAATGAAATACATACGTTAATGTGACTGAAGTCTGCAGAGGATTTGAGTTTTTCATGGAGAGAAAATCCTAATTGTTCAGAAGGAATACATAGGTTGTAGTACAGACAGTTCGCGTACATATGCGAGTTGTACGATTGGTAAGGCACACACATACGCGTGCTGCACTACTGACAGGTCACGTACATGTTGACATATTGGTATCTGTTGAGGATTGGTTCCTCTTCTCAGTTGGTGATGAGTTGTGTAAGATGAGTCTTGCATTGTAGAGCTGGTGCTCTTGTGGAGTTGTAACTCTATTTAGTTGGTTCTCATAACCCAAGGATTGTAGTCCGTAATAAAAAGAAAATTGTATATACATCTTGTGTTCTTTGTGTTCCTTGTGGCGATGACTTATTGATTATATATGTTGTTGGTATATGTTTCTAATATATGTTCACATTTAACTGGTCATAAATGACAGTAATAAGTAATGAGTAAAGGGTGATTGCTAATTAAAGAGTTTTGTGAAGGAAGTGGAAAAATAGCCCTACACTGATTCACCCCCCCCTCTTAGTGTGGTTGGGGTGTCCAACACAAATAAAGTAAAAAATGTCTTATATTGATTCACCCCCTTCTGAGTATAAGCATAAATTCAACATTTTTAAATCTCTTTTAATATTTATATTTAATTTTAAAATATTATTTTTAAATTTTGAAGGAATATATAGAAAATCAACTAATTAATATTCTCAAGAGATATGAAATATATAATTTTTTCAATTCTTTCTTACCAAATTAACAAAGACAACATCTCTCTATTAACTTGAAAGTATTTATAAAAACACTTTTAGCACAAAATTATTTCATGCATGGAAAAAAAATACAACTATCAATTGTTATATATACTAAAATAAAAATAAAAAAGTAAATATGGAATGAAATAATAAAAATTATATTAACTTCAACTTCTAAATTACCTAACACACTCTTATAATACTTAAGATCAAATATTATAAAATATTATAGCTTAAATGCTCAAAAGTAACACAAAGGTCACTACAATGTGATTTCATCTCTTAACTTATATTTTTGCAATCTCATTGGAGTTCATTTCTATCGCTCTTTCTTTTAACCAAAGACAAAAAATATCGTGCTAAGCCTTGTGAAAGAGTAAAGGGTTGGGATAAGATTCTTATTAGGGAGGGTGAAAGGGAAGTGGTGTGGTGTGGTGTGTTTGATATATAATTAAGGATAATGACGTGGAGGTGGTGTGGTGTGTTTTATACATAATCAAGGATAGTAATTAGATATGACATGGAGGTACATTTAGGGAGGGTGAAAGGGAAGTGGTGTGGTGTGTTTGATACATAATTAAGGATACTAATTAGATATAACATGGAGTTGGTGTGATGTGTTTGATACATAATTAAGGATAGTAATTAGATATGACATAGAGGTACATTTGGAAAAAGAAGTTTAACCATGTTCTTGATTACAACTATGATTGATGCAAATTTTGTCATGATAATAAAATAATGGAGGGTTGTACTTTCTTGATAATTAGTCATATCAAAAGAAAAAAAAAGATTATGTTTCCACAATTATATTTCATATATGATTTCTTGTTATTTTTAATCACTTTAAACATAAATTTGTGTTATTTTTAGTCACTTTAAACATAAATTCATTAGAGAAAAAAATTCATTTTTAACCGCTTTAAACATAAATTTGTGTTATTTTTAGTCACTTTAACATAAATTCATTAGAAATAAATATTCATTTTCCAATTGATTTTGTAATTTTTTTTATATTTATTGATAAAGTTTTACTATGTAGGTGTTGTAATTTTTTTATTTCTTAAAAAAATAATATTCATTATAGTTATTATTTTAAATATTTTGATTATGGTAAATATATTTAAAATAATAATTATAATTTAAAAAAGAAAAACTTTAAAACTAAAATTGATAGAAGATTGAGAAAATATTAAGTACATATTAAATGCAATAA
>SNQJ01S0138367.1:0-25339 GCA_010110895.2 Picea sitchensis | reverse complement strand
ACAAAAGCTAGAACAAAAAATTGTCAATCATTTATACACAAGAAGAAGAACAAGTAGGGAATTTAGATTGAATGCCAACATTGGGGATTTCAATATGGGAGATATCATATTGGACCTAGGATCCGAAGTGAATGTGCTACTCAAGAAAACCTTGCAATGCATGAGAGAGCCAACATTGGGATATTCAAATGTCCAACTAAAACTAGCAAACCAACATACGGTCCTACCAATAGGGAGACTGAAAGGAGTAACAATAGATATTGATGGTGTGTGCACTAAAAGAGATTTTGAATTCATCGAAATAGTAGATGGAACAACACCATACCAGACACTACTTGGTCTAGACTGGGCATTTGACAACGAGACCATAATTAATTTGAAGACAAGGAAAATGACATTTGAATCTGGATATTACAGGGTCATAGCACCACTAGATCCATCAGAAGGGGAGAGGTTCATAGAACCCACTTTCCAGGACTTAGAGGAAATCAACCAGTTGTACAAAACAACTGCACGTGAGGAGGATTATGTAAACCCAACTCTAAATGGGCTACTCAGTTGGCGCAACATTACTTCATGAGCAATATATTTAGACACTGGGCTAGAAAACTGGCATCAGAGACTACACAAAGTATCCACGAGAAGATGTGCAAGAATAGACCACGCAGTATGATGGATAGGCATAGAAATCAAAGAACCACCCAGTTTCCATAGACTAAATGATTTGGAAACATTCTTGACACTATATGAAGACTAAGTACTAGAGAACCAGAGGCTACTAGAACTAGAGTTAGCACTCAAGGCCACACCCACGAGATGGTGGGGCTCACACAAGGATACTATCACAAGCTGGTACTAATGTAAGTGGTTACTGCGCATAAGGTTTGGCGCAGAATAGAAAAACAACAAACAACGAAGATATGAAGGACTAGGGACACCAACGAAACACTAGGAGGAGTGCGAAACGCTGTGGAAATTGACACCACCAGAGGAATGGCCTCACCACTTTATTCACACTTTAGAAGGAATACCAGCGAATTGGTATACAGATCAAGAACTGTGCAAAGGACCTACAACATGGGCAACATTGAACATAACTTTACCATCATTTTCTCATTCGAGCATGAGAACCCCAACATAGATGCAACCCTGAAATGAATCATAGGATTCATATTCATTGAAGAACTGGAAATATAACTTATTACCAAAGAGCAGTAATGAAATAAGTAGACATTCAAGGAACTACTGTCATGTTACCAGGTACAGGAGGAAGCACCAGACAAACATGACCCGCGTGACATTCAGATTGAAGAAGTAGAAGGTGAAAGAGATGTGAAGGGACGTCCACCCATAGAATCCAAAGCTATTTGCGCACCAATCAAGGTAAAGAAAGTTAACATCGGAACAATTGAACATCCCAAAATGGCCACCATTGGAGACTACTGGGATGATCCAACAGTAGAAAGCATTACCAAGTTGTTGCGCGAATACAATGACTTATTTCCTACAACATTTACAGAGAACAAGGGTATAGCAGGAGAACTGGGAGAGATGAAAATACCTCTCAGAACCGAAGCAAGACCGATTAGACAACGACCATATAGACTGAACCCCATATATAAACAGAAAGTTAAAGAGGATATCGACTAGATGCTTGAGGCCGGCATAATAGAACCAATCGAGCAATCAAAATGGATAAGCCCAATGGTCATACATGACAAGAAACAAGGAGGAGGGATTAGGATATGCATCGACTTGAGGAAATTGAAAGATGCATGCCTACACGACCCATTCCCTACACCATTCATGGATGAAGTATTAGAGAATGTGGGGGGACATGAAGCTTACTCATTTACTAATGGATTCTCAGGATACCATCAGATTAAGATAGCACAAGAGGACATATACAAGACCACGTTCACGACGGAATGGGGATCTTACCAATATATATTCATTCCATTTGGACAAAAGAATGCACCAACAATATCCTCAAGAGTGGTTATCGCAACATTTAAAGAATTCATCCATCAGTTTCTTGAAGTATACCTGGATGACTGGAAAATCTATAGTCTGTTGAAAAACCATGTGGAAGTTCTACACTTGATGTTAGAATGATGCAGACAGTGTCAGATATCACTAAAAATAAATAAATGTATATTTGGAACACCGTTTGGGATACTATTGGGCCATATAGTATGCAAAGAAGGGATATTGGTCGATCCAGAAAAGATCACAATCATCGTTAATTTTCCAACACCAAAAACAGTCCGTCAGCTATGAGCGATGTTAGGACACACATGATACTATCAGAAATTTATCAAAGGATATGCACAGATCACAACACCAATGAAAAAACTGGTAAGGAAGGATTCAAAGTACCAATGGAACGATGAGTGTCAACACGGGTCTAGATACCCTGAAGGAAAATATGGTCATTGCATCGATATTAGTATTTCCAGACTGGGGAAAGACATTCAATGTGCATGTAGATGCATCAGTGATAGCACTTGGATCTATCTTAGCACAACCATGAGCAGGAGACTTGGATCACCCCATAGCATTCGTAATCATAAAACTATCCGATTCAGAACAAAACTATAACACAACGGAAAGAGAAGGCCTAGCTATGGTTTACGCACTTCAGAAGTTCAAACACTACATATTGGGAAAACATTTTAAGATGTTTACAGATCACTCAGCCTTGAAATACCTAGTCAACAAGCTAGTTTTGGGGGGGAGAATATGTCGATGGTTACTGTTATTTTAGGAATTTGACTTCGAAGTAATCGTCAAACCAAAAAAACTAAATGCAGGACCTGACCACCTATCACGGGTCACAAATGGAGAAGAACCCACGAGCTTAGAAGACAAATTTTCGGATGCACAGTTGTTCTCAGTACAGATTGTTGATGACCAATTCGCAGAGATCATCCAGTACTTGAGCACAGGTACCGCACCGCAAGATTATACCACCACACAAAAGAAGAACTTGGTAGTTTGCGTAGCTAACTATCAATTGATCACAGGACATCTATATAAAATGGGTGCTGATAGCATTTTATGAAGGTACGTGTTAGAGCATGAACGACCATGAATTTTAGCAGAAGCCCATGAGGGATTGGGAGGAGGACACTATGCAGGAAAATCTACCGCACATGATTATGGTGGCCAACGATTCATAGAGACTCGAAAGAGTACTGTCAGGGATGCAATGTCTTTCAAAGGGTAGGCAAACCCAATATAAGGGACAATATGCCGTTACAAACGCAAGTGACATTACAGGAATTTGATAAATGGGCAATAGATTTTTTGGGACCTATTAAACCACCATCCAAAATAACAGGGGAAAGATACATCATCACCACGATGGAATACCTAACAAGATGGATAGAAGCTGCACCAGTGAAAGACTGTAGCATACAGACCGCTGCACACTTATTATTCGAACAAGTAATTACTAGGTTTGGGTGCCCAAGAGTTTTTATGAGTGACCAAGGCATGCATTTCATAAATAGCACCATCTGCGCAAAGCTCGAAGAGTTTGAAGTTCACCACCAGAGAAGCACACTGTATCACCCACAGACGAATGGCAGAGTAGAAGCCTTCAACAAAATTCTAGAGAACACACTGACAAAGATCTGTAACGTCAATAGAGACAACTGGGACCTCGAATTTCCAGCAACAATATGGGCATATAGGATGAAATGTAATAATTTGACAGGGCACACACCATTCAAACTCGTCTACAACCAAGAAGCGGTAGTGCCATTATAATTTTTAGTACCCAACTTACGTGTAGCCGCTATCACACAAATGACAGAACATGATGCAATATAGGAAAGAATGAACCAACTGTTAGCAATGGAGGAAGACCGAATCCTGTTAGGATTCCATCAACAAGTGAAGAAGGCCAAAGACAAAGCATGTCACGATTGACACATTAAGAAGAAGACTTTCACAGAAGGAGATCTAGTATTTCTCTATGATAGCAAATCATTTCAACACCCAGGAAAGCTGAGAATGCATTGGTTAGGACCATACGAGGTAAAATATTTAACAGACGATGGAGTTGTACAGTTAAGAGATTTAGCAGGCATAGACCTTAGAGGAATGATCAACGGAAGCCGACTGAAGCTGTACAAGGAGAATCGACCACCAACTGCGCAGTAAAAAAAAATAAAAATAGGAAAAGCCGCAAAAAATCCACAAGATGCTCGAAACACGAATACAATAAAGGAAAGAGCAATGGTTACATGCCTAAGACAAATGAGCGGGAAAAAAAAAGTCGGCAAAAGTAGGATGACAGGAAAACACTAAGTGGAATTAAGGCACGACAACGACTGATGGAGCGTCACAGTAAACACGCCAACTGGAAACAAAAGGAGAAGCATAATGGCAAGTATGAAAATTCCACAAATGCATTGAAACCACAGTTGTGGTGCATTAATTGCATCATGGAGGAAGCATCCTCGATAAGCTTCATGACAAGCCCATACAACATGCGAGCATGGAAGCAACTTGTCTATTCGCGAAGGGATAACAGAGAAAGAGGAACAACAACTCGAACAAAAAGAGCGAGACCACAATCCTCTAAAGTCAACAGACGCTTGACACTCACCAGTATGACACCACCGAAGTTCGCTGAACCAGGCCAGACCGCCAGACTGACTAGAGTTCAGACTAGGTCACGAGGACCGTTGGAAGAAAATGAGCAACAACAACCGAAGATCGTCGATATAGATGAGATCCAATCCCCAGATATACCACCAGTGAACTCTACACTAATACTGGAGGAGATTCAACAGCCACAACCAGAGGAACTGAAAGAGGACACGCAAGCAGAGGTGCACGAACCTCAGAATGAGGAAGTGGAACCCTAACAGGAAGTGCAACTAGAAATCACTAAAGCAACCACGAAAGGTAATGACACAACACAAAATCAAGGATCAGAAGGGAAGCCAGACGAGTCGCAGGTACGCAGCCTTGGCCAACCAACAAAAGAGACCATGGAAACTACCTCGGCTTGGCCATAATGGCTTACAGGGAAACAACCAATAATTTCTATAACTTCGTACCAACCACCACAACAGGAAGACAAAGTTCTGATACCGAGCTCACCTCGCAAGAAACCGATAGCAAAAATAGTGCTACCACGCATACCAGAGGGAGTACAGGTAGAGACGCAACTAATGGGTCATGTTGGGAAGATCAAGTATTCTAACCATGACGTCTTAGAAGACACCAAATACCCGGAACTTGCGCCGAGTGTTTTTATGCAGAACATAGTGGTCAACCAACTTGGAGAAACAATCATCCAGCCACATCAGTGGGCAGTTGGACTGTACTGAACCAAAATTTTAGGGTTGTTGAAACTTCTGCACTTTGGCAGAGGCCAGTACGCGACACCATGCATTAAGAAGCTGTTAGCAGTTACACATGGAGGGGATACATAGCTAGACAAAATCATCCCCATAACTGTTGAGATTATTGTGTAGATAATAGGACTACCCAGTCGGGGTATGGATCCTGCACTGATTCTGGACGATAACTCCAAGGAAAAAGCGTTAGTAGAGGAAATGAAGAAGAAA
Source organism: Picea sitchensis (assembly GCA_010110895.2). Lineage (NCBI taxonomy): Eukaryota > Viridiplantae > Streptophyta > Pinopsida > Pinales > Pinaceae > Picea > Picea sitchensis. The sequence continues at coordinate 19,751 of SNQJ01S0138367.1, read as the reverse complement.
TACGACATTGCGAGGGGGACAAGGGGAATTATAATCAAATGGATTAGAAATAAAGAAACACAATTGGGCGCAAAGATCTTAGCCTGTAAGTTGTTAAGAAAATGTCGCAAAGACGAAGTACCGACAAGAGTCATCGCAGTTGCAGCTCAGTGCACAGAAGGCACCTTCATGACCTGGGCGCCTTATCTATTAAAATTGTTCCAAGTGGACTCCAACGATGCGTAGGAACTTGAAACATAATTATATTACTCATGGTTGCTTACCCTCATAGCCTTCATGGAATGGAGGGAACCAGAGTATGTAGTTTTTGCTACAAGACCACAACCAGCGGGAGTGAGATATCTAGTACTGAGATATGGGCCACAGGCCAGACATAAGAGGGATAATGGAATCATCTTTGAAGCATACCTATGGTACATGCAAGAATCTATAATACGGTCATGGAGAATAACACCAGAAGCTGTTGTGCGATATGGGGACATCGCTAACTTCTGGGCTACACGTCAAGCCATGTGGATACAACCAAGGAAAGATCCAAATAAAAAGTGGCTACTTATGCGCTATTGCATCACATAAGGTGATATAGACATGGTCATCAATGAATGTTAATGAATGGAGGATCCCATCCATTCCCTGGGAAGTACCAGAAGGACCCATAGAAGAAGAAGAAGCATGGGTGGAAACACAACCCCCACAAATCCAGTGCCCAAGAAACCAAGGACGGGCCAAAACATACCAACTTAGGAAAACAAAGGGTCAAAGCAGGAAGGAACCCAGAAGGGGAATAAAGAGACCAACGAACAACCAAAACAAGCTAAAGGAGCATAGGAGACTGCCCCAAACCCCATCACACAGGAGCCAGGGGGAACTAAGAGATCGACTGTACAGGCCGTAAGTGTGCACAAGAAATCAAAGGTGCAACGAGCGCCACCAGACTATACGATCATGGAGGACGATGGAGAAATGATTTCCAGAATGGTCCAGGATTGTCTAGTAGAAGACTTCGACCACGCAACACATCACAAGGATAATATACAAAAAAAGATGGCAGAAATAGGACAACTCCTCAGGACACTCGGAGAGGCCCAAAGAGAAAGTAGCAGCAGAGGCATAGATCCGTCGACAACACAAACCAACGAAAGAGTGGAGGTCGACGAAAGAGACCCATCGCTCCCAATGCCACACGCAAACACAACTATCCACATAAAACTGAGCATGCTACGAATGGATGAAATAGTGGGACAGACACCACTGAAGGATTTGGACCACATCCAGTTGGTCCTGACATAGATTCCATCAAGGGAATTGCACAAATTGTAGGTTAGCGTCGACCACGAAATGCAATTTCAGTCACATAAAAACTTAGTCGAGCTACAGAAAGAAACAAAGCGGCGGGAAGCGCTGGAAAAAGAGTATGAGTAGGCCAAATCTGAAACTCAAAAGGAGACAAAACATAGGAACGAATTGGAACACACAGTGGGAGAAATTTTTGGGAAACTTCCAAACACTGCACAAGAAAATGAACTGCTAGCCATAGAAAAGATCGACCAGATTGTGCAGGCAATTGCTCGATACCAGAAGGAGATTGGGGATCTTCGAGAACATCTAACACCAACAACTCCACCGACAGTAAAGGAGCAAAGGAGGCAGGCAAAAACAATGAAAATACAGGAGATGGAGAAGCAGGTTAGCACAACAACTAACTTGCTTGACAAAGAATCACAACTTTGGACAAGACTGGAGGAGGATCCATAGGTTCAACGCTGGGACAAAGAAGAGGAAAGGATCAATGCAGCGATCCAAGAACTCAAACAGAGGAAACATACTATACCAATCCCAGAACACCTCAAGGGGACGTACGATTTGAAGAAGATGTAGGTAGAACTTATCATTGCACAGACACAGAAACAAGAACGACAGGCTCAAATAAAACCACTATAGGAACGTGTAGCATAAGTACTTGCACATGCAGAAGCAGATAGAACACAGATGGCATAGGCATAGGAAGAATGCACAGGACTACTAAGTGACGCATTGGTAGTTCAGGTAATGGATACCATTAAGGAGAAGACCGCATAGGTGTTGACAAAAGAAACAGAGTTGAGGGAAAAATTCCATATGATCACCGAAGAGATTGAGGCAACTCAGAAAGATTAGGTGACTTAGGAAAAGTCACATGTCAGTGTTGGGGGCCTGTTGGCAACAGGACGAAGTGGGAAAGAAAGAGTGAACAAAGAAGAATGACAGCTGGAAGAGCAATCGTGGGAAAGAAAGCGTGCAGGAGGAAAGTGACAACTGGAAAGAAGTATAGCATGGGTGCATGCAAGAAGGAGGCGAAAACTAGAAGGAAGCAACAAATGCATGCAAAGAAGGAAGACCTAACGACAGTAGGGTTAGGTTTTTTGTGAGGTTTTTTTGTAAATGGATGAAGAGCCCGATAGATATAAATATAGTTATGAAGGTATCATAAAAGAGTTTGAAGAGGTTCACTAAGGTTTATCTTTACTACTGTTGTAGAGTTGAGATTGTTTCTATGTAATGTTTTTGATTAGATGTACTATTTTTGTAGAGAAATTGACCTAAGCAGAAGAGAAAAGGTAGATCTCGAGGATTAGATCGCAGGCCGAGGAGCCTAGTGCGATCTAGTTCACCTCACATATATCTTACCCATCTGAGGAGAGTTGTAAGCGAGAGGCGTGAGAATTGCATAACTGCGATAATAAGAGAGCCAAGAGCCAAATATTTGTGGATGTATCCCAGGAGGGGGTGAACCATGGTAATACATGTGTAATGTGATGAATGCATGTATATATTTGTTATATGTTTAGTAGTTAAATGTTGTATGCAATGAATGAATGAGTTATTATATTGCTTGGTTAATTGTTGTGGGAATATAGCGAAAAGACACGATGGAGGTTAAAATATAAAAGAGGATAACAATAGTTCGTAATACAAATCATAATTAATGGCCCAGAATATAGATCCCCTATCGCATGCTCAATCCTAGGCTGTAAACACCTGAGTCTTACAACCACCTATTTAAAGCTATCTCGAGTGAGACTGTGTAGTGTGCTCTGTGTATTGTGTTGCCTTCTGGTTTACCAAAAGGGCTGATAGTTTTAGGCTTTGTTGGTACCCTTAAAGATATGAACCCTGGTTCTACGGAGGAAGTAGGAGAGAGAATCCGTCCAACAGAACCAACAATGCTGCAAATTTATTTTTGGGAATGGAAATTAAAGGAGATCGAGAAAACATGAAACTTTGGTTAAATAAGAGGAAATATGTCGAGATAATATTGTAGAGGTTTAATATATATGAATGTAAACTGGTTATGGTACCTATTCATGTAGGTGTAAATTTATCTATAGATTAGTTTCCCAAGACACAAGAAGAGGAAGAGGACATGTCCTGTGTTCCATATTCTAGTGTGGTTGGTAGTTTGATGTATGAAATGGTATGTATTAGGCCAGACATTTCACATGCAATGAGAGTTTTGAGTAGGTATATGTAAAAACTAGGGAAGGAGTATTGGACATTAGTAAAGAGGGTTTTCAAGTTTTTGTGTTTCACTACTACTTATGGATTGTGCTACAAAGGAAGAATAGGATTGGACATAGTGTTGGACATACATGGATTTCTTGATGCAAACTAGGCTCAAGATATAGATCGTAGAATATCTACATGTGGGTATGTATTTAACTTGTTTGGAGGAGAAATCAATTGGATAAAAATATATAGGTTGTAGTGTCACTCTCAACTACAGAAGTTGAATACATGGTATTCATTCATGCAATAAAGGAAGAAATATGGTTATATATATTGTGTTCAGGTATTGGGTTGTACAACAAGCTGTAAGGATATATTGTGAAAATTAGAGTGTAATCTTCCTGGTAAAGAACCTGACTTATCATTAAAAGACAAAGCATATTGATGTTCAATATCACTTTGTGAGAGACATGGTTGAATACAAGAAGGTGTTGTTGATGAAGGTGGTGTTATCACCATGATTTTTGGAGTCAGATTTAGTCCTAGATGAGTCGTAGTTTGTGTCTCAAAATGTGTGAGGTCAGGTACTGAATAACGATGGGTCAAAATAAGCAAGTAGCGGGTCTAGCCCTTGGAGTCGGGAAAGGGCGTAATGATTAGTCGTGTGTGACCTATAAAGGTCCCTTTCCCTAAAGATCGATTCTTGTCAGAAAAGGGGAATTTACATGCCAGAGATCGAGGCAAGTTGTTGGGATAAAGGTCACGTCTAAAGATATAATGAACATCATCACCTAATTATGAATTCAGAAAGGTGAAAAATCACGATGCTCCTATCATGTATACTCTTCCACTCTTATCATTTGTACTTTGCACACTTCAAAGTGTACCCATCGCACGAGTTTTTTGTGAAAATATTCACCCTACTTCCAAAATTCTCACCGCCATGGATTTATCGTCCTCTTCCATGATTCCATTCCTTGTTCAAGTATAAATATTGGTCAGCCTGCATGCCTCTCCTTTACTTTCGTACTTGTGCATTGTCTATGGTTTTTTCTGCAAGCTCTGGAGCTCTTCGTTGTGTGAAAGATGATTTCCATCGTTTGTATTGTAAGTCTATCAATTCAATTTTCTGTGTCTCCTTCATCATTTTCAGTCATTGTTTAAAGTCTGTTGGAGTTCGCTACAAACTAGTGTGTTGGACGCTATTTCTTCTCGCGATCAACTTTTCTTATTTGGAATTTCCTCCTGTCATGCTCAATTTCTCATTACGCCTAAATTCTTTGTCTCACGAAAATTCTCCCAGTACTTTGCTACCAGACCGTAATTTTCCGTCGCGATTTCCTACTATGACAAGCCTCTCGTTGTTGTTTTCCACCACGCCGAGTTTCCCCACTACACCGAAACTTTCCATCGCACCTTACTGTCGTGCTGTGGACTCGTGTGGTTGATTTTTCTTGTTGCACAAATTTTCCATGTCTACCTTTCTGACAGTCTCTATGAAGTCCTTCATTCTTAGTTTCTATGTAGAGAGGGTGTTACCATTCATTACTGTGTGCGTGAGGAAAATATATACTGGCATCATGGAAATGTACCAAAGCATAAGAAATAAGGCTAGAAGTGGCAGGGCCATGAGGTATGAGCCTCAAGACCTGGAGTTAATAAACGAAGATCTAGAAATCAGGGCATCTTTTGAACAGGTCGTATGTATGTGATTTTGTGAAAAGATAAAAGGGTAAAATGCGAAGATGGATGAGCACTTCGCCATCAATTTTATTGAGTTCTAAATGACCATTGTGGGAATCACCTTCCAAGTGACAGAGGATACTTTGTCAGCTATGATGAAGATCCATCCACGCGGTGAAAAATGGCTTAAAGGCATGCCTTTAGACATTGTGTGCTATACATACTTTATCAATACCAACTGTCTAAATGGGAAAATTGGAGCTGGCGTTCCAAGCCAGTACCTCCAGGAACCTTTCCAAAAGATCCTAAAGGTAATCAAAAGATATTTCACCTGTCAAGGAAGGTTTGAGAGAATGTACCCATGTCACATCAGGCTGCTGATGCACTTCACAGGGAAAAAACCTTTGAATCTACCTTTATTCTTGCATCAAAGCTTGGAAAAGATGGAAGAAAATGTCTAGGCCAAGGATGAACAACCGGGGAACAATTTATCTCATTTTTCGTTAATCAAGCTATTGGTGGTAGAAGAATTGAGATTTTTGAACAAAGAATGGGATTCATTTCTGATTTCGGATGACATCCCTATGGACCCCAAAGGAGACATTCCTCCATATGTGAGGGAAACATCATTCCACAGTGCAGGGGAAAGAAGGGAAGATGTCACGGGAAAGGGAAAGGAAATAGAGGACTCATCATCCCACCAACTAGCACCCCGGAAAAGAGGCAGGACAAGGTTGATCAAGAAACCCGAGGAGATCCAAGTTCCTAGTGAACCACACACCCAGTTTGCTGTCGAGAGATTACTCATGCACGTTGTTCAACTAGAACATGTTGAAGGTTCAAGCATGGGAATTGGTGAAAGGCAGAGGAATTTAGGTGAGGAAAACATGAATGTTCAAGAGTCGTTGCAGCAGCTGAAGAAAGCGCAACTCGCTATAGCCAAACTGTATCAATAAAATAGAGAATTAAGAAGACATTTGGCAGAAAGGACTATTGAAATGCCAACGTCACAGAGTCATGCATGGAATGCAAATTGGCTCAAAATAAAATTCAGAGAGGAACAAGGTGTAATTATCCAGCTGCAGGAGGAACATAGGGTGTCAGAAGAAAGAATCATAGAGAATTTCAAGGAATGCAGACCAACCATAGATAACGCCTGCACGACTCTCGCCAGCGCTCAAGAAAAAATGAAACGAAATGCGGTCATGTGGAGATAGGTAAAGAATATAAACAAATGGAACTGGTCTCTTAGAAAAACACTCAAAGTTTTAAGGTTGTAGGTGAGGCCAGAGGCATGAGTAGGACATCCCCATTTTGTCTTTTTTGATCATGGCATGGAATATTTCTCCCCACATATCCTATTTCCTGCCAGTAACAAGAAGTCTGACGTGACACCCGCGCAATGAGTATTCATTGTGCAGATGATATAAACTTACCTACTGAGGAGGGAAGGTATAAGTGAAACACATGCCAGTTTTGGAAGAGATGCATGGCCTCCCAACCATTGCTTCCACCTAGAGTTTCACGAGTGATCACAAACGGACGTCCGCTACACCAACTCGCTACGTGCATGCTACAACCAGTGATTGCTCAACAACAACCAGAGCCCATTATACAAGGTGACATAGTTTCCAACAATGCGCTCGATTACTGGGGAACCCCATGAAAGAAAACACCGATCTACCATAACGTGACGACCGAATCTTACTCATGACCGAATGATTGAGATGAACGTGTCGGTTATGTTATGATTGGGTGCAGTCGAGTTTCTATTTTTGGTAAACTCTATTCAAAAGGTTTTCTAGGAGGAAGTAACTGAATTCAAAATTCTAGGAGAAAGTAGTTCGAGGCATAGCAGCCTGAGAGGGCATAATTTTTCTATATATTGTATATTTTCGATGCAAGTCGTGTTGGAAAAGTAGTGTAGACAGAGGACTCTTGAATTCAATCTTTGAATCTAAATAGAAATAAAAATGTAGAGGTCCTGAAGCTTTGACAAAAAGATTCTAATGGTGGTGGTTTGATGTATTGTGATCCTATCTATGTACGTACTTCATATTTCCTGTAAATTCATGTCTGTTTCCTTTTTTTAAATTGGAATGTTTTTCGAGTTTAAAATTCATCACATGGTGCGTTAGACTCAACCATTTAAACTTCGTGTTTTTCTTCTGAGTAAGTTAGAATTCATATTTAATGGTCCTCTGGTTTGCTTTATGTTCTCTTTTCTTCCTCCATATACAACGACATTTAAACTGAAAGACCATTTCCTTTTTAGCCTTTATCCTCTCAAAATTTACCTTACCAGTCATTGATTTCTCTCGTTTTCAGGAGGTAGACTCTATAGCCCAAAGCTCTGTATTTTCTTGCCAGTGAAACCAGAAAAATTTCTTGAACATATAAATCTAGCCGACAATCCAAAGTCATTATCTATCAGAGACTAGGTCTCAGAGAGAGCCCTCTCTAGATTGGAAAGGCTAGTTTCCATTCTTAAATTTGGTCTTTAGGTTACCTTGGTAGTTCGTTTATTTTCAACCCAAAAATTTACTAAGTGCTAACATCTTGGCACCTTTTCCAGGGACGAAATTGAAAACTTTCCCTGGGAAAACAACTAAAGTTGTAGATTTGATACCTGAGGGTAATAGTGGATTAGACACTTGTATTGGATGAAACTTATATTACCCTGGCGACTTCATTAAATAAGATCAGTAGAATAGAGTAATCAGAATTTGAAATCCTGGATCCTAAGAAAGTTTACACTAGAGTGAATCCTAATCCAGATCCTACAATAGCCGTGTCTGATCCTGAAAAACTTTTGCACAAAGGAAAGGAAAGGATAGAAGACCCTTTATATTACCTGGAAAATAACCCATATTTACCTAAATATAGAGTAAAAATAATCGACGACCTTGACTTCAATTTAATATTTGAACAAACTCTGTTCAGGTCTAGATCAGAATCCTATTTGAATGAAATCATTTTTGATGAGAAAAGGTTCCAATCTTTGATACCAACCAACCCCCCTGTGAACTGCCATAATCCCCACTCAGACCATCTAGCCAGTTCAAATCCCTCCTATATTCATGGCTGCCAGGTTCTCCCCTCTCCCCTTGACAACACAATTACATGATTTGCCTCAGAATTATAATCATATAATTAAATTATACGATGCCGAAGGAAATGCTTCAGCCGAAAAACACTTTTATTGGTTTAATGATTTTGTTGACCTGGAAGAGGTAGATCATGAGGATGCAGAAATGATATTGTTTGCACAGAGTCTGTTAGGGGAGGTCAAAAAATTGTTCAACGCCCTTCAAGCAGTGAGAATCCTTGATTTTGTATCTTTTGAAACACCGTTTCTTGCCAGATGGGGTGATAAAAAGAATCCTCTACAGTTACTAACTCAGTACAAAAACATAAAAATATCACCAAATGAAATGGTGCAAGAGTTCTCGACCATATTCATGAAGGTTTATAATTCAATTCCCACAGAAGTCAAACCTCCTCCCAGAGCTTCCCAGCTTCGATATGCCAATTCTTTTGGCAGTGAATTTGCCTTGCTGTTAAGAGAAAGAAGATCTAATACATTATATGATATGATGAGAGACACGATTGAAGTCGAAGTAAATATGATGGCATCAAGAAATATCAAACATAATTTTGACAGAAATGGGAAGAATCCCCAAGGGGAGGTGCACCCTCTATATCTCAATCATCAGACAAAAAATTTGTCTTGATGATGAATACTATGGAAAGACTCATGGAAAGGATGTTCATGGAGAAAAACCCTTTCACCAGGGAGAAAAATGTTTTCCAGCCCATAAATCAAAATTTTAGAAGAGCCCTCGTTCCACAGATTAGGAAAAGAGACCAGAGAGATCAAGGTGATCAACATATAAGACCTCCTTTCCAAAATAACTATGAAAATGAATATTTTTATCAAGTAATCCAAGACCAAATGCATTTCTTTGGCGATACAGACACATACATGTTCTTAACAAAGGGAGAGCACGATCAATTTATGGATGCGAATGACGAGTTTATGATGGAGAACGATGATATGTTGTCATTGGAAACATAAGAGTTTAGGAAAGGATACCACAATGTTATTATGCAGTTTCAGAAGCAGTATAACCTCAAAAGTAAAAATGATCCTGCAAAGCTTCCAAAGGCAAATCCCACAAGGTAACTCTATATGAACACTCCTTTTTCAATCCAACCGAAGAAAGATAATTTAGTAAGGGATTTAATGGAGAAAGAAAAATCAAAGGAAGAATCCCTAAAAAAAGCACCGGAGGCAAGAAAGGAAACGATCGTCAAAGAGGTAGAAAAAGGTCCTCATCCTTTTAATTTTGAAAGCGAAATGGTTAAAATCAAAATCTTTGTTCCGTTTAATGAGCTAATCAAGAAGGGAGAGTATATAAATCAGATCATTAAAATGTTAAAGATGGAAGAAGCTCCTGACACATTGAACATACAAGATGACCACCCTTCCATCTTGTTCGGCCTGTGCATAGAAGAAAGTGGCGATGCTGATGATGTCCCTCCTTTCTATGTTAGGCTTAAAATCCATGACATGACCTTACATAATGCTATGTTAGATTCAGGCGCATCACATAATCTCATGCCCAAAGTGGTCATGGATGATTTAGGCTTGGACGTTACAATACCTTATAAGGATCTTTTCTCTTTTGACTCAAGGAAGGTGAAATGCTTGGGTTTGATCAAATATTTGGTGGTATCATTGTCTCAAATCCCATCAAAAAATCTGGACATGGACGTGGTGGTTGTCGACATCCCCCCAAAATTCAGTATGTTGTTATCTATATATTGGGCTATGAAATTAAAGGGAACCTTACAGATGGACATGTCATATGCTACTATCCTTGTTTTTGGCCAAGAAAGGAGATTGAACAGAGAAGTGTTGCTAAATTACATGGTGAGTAGAAAAACCCAACCAAATAATCATGCTATTTACTTTGTTGACACCGAAGTTGGCTCCTCTATTTTTTATAATAAATTAAGTTCTGAAGAGGGGAAGCCAACAACTATCATGACTGTCGAAGAAAAAATCGAGCATCAAACAAAGAAAATTACAGATCAGAGAAACAACACGGAAAATGAAATGTGGAATATGATCTTTGATGGAGCTGTCAGCAAGGAAGGAGCTGAATCTGGTGTGTGGATTAACCCTTCCAAAGTGGGTACCAAAATCTATTCTTACAAGCTCGATTTTGATTGTACCAATAATATGGCTGAATATGAGGCACTGATTTTGGGTTTGAAGACTTTAAATGAATTGGGTGCTAGATGGATAGATGTACGTGGAGATTCTGAGCTCATCATTAACTAGGTAAAGGGTATATATCAATCCAAGAATCCTAGATTTATATAATATAGGAATTTAGTACTGGATCTCCTTGAAGAGTTCTTAGAATACAATTTGTCAGTGATTCCTAGGGGGAAAAATCAAATTGCAGATGCTCTGGATACTTCAGCTTTGGTGTTCAAAATTCTAATTTTTCCGAATAAGAAGTCTGAAATTGAAGTTAAACATAGGCACACAGTACCCGATAACATTAAATATTGGCAAGTGTTTGAAGATGATAAACAAGTAGAGAGATTCCTCTAGATGTGTGAGGAATTTACTAATGTGAATATTGATGATGAGTGTTGTTGTGAGGAAAATGAAGATGCAGATGTGTTCAACAACAATGACCTTTTTAGAATCAAATATTTGGAAGGGATATAGTGCAGCTGAAAAACAACATTATCCCCAAAGGCTTGATCCCGTTAGAAAATATTTTTGACAAAAATGATGTAGCTAGAAATCCTAAAATCACTGCGAATGATGATGATATAGAGGATTGCAACATAAGTACTCAAGAAAATACTAAGATCATTAGACTGTCAAAAGTGCTCAGTCCATAAATCAAACAGAGGTATATAAACCTTATGAAAGACTCCCCTAATGTTTTTGCATGGAGTTATGAAGAATTGAAGGTCTATGACACTAGAGTAATTCAACATGTAATTCCCATCAAGGAGGATCAGAAACCTTTCAAGAAAAAGTTGAGACGAATCAACCCTCTGTTGTTTCCATTGATTGAAAAGGAGGTAAGGAAACTGTTTGATGCAAATATTATTGTGTCCTTAAGATTTTCCAATTGAGTGGCTAACCTTGTGCCTGTTAGAAAGAAAAGTCGTGAAATAAGATTGTGTGTGGACTTTCAGAATCTAAACAGGGTGTCTCTTAAAGACACCTATCTGCTTCCTAATATGGATTACATCCTACAGAAGGTGGTTGGATCTTAGAAAATGTCGATGCTTGACGGTTTTTCTGGATACAACCAGATCATGGTGCACCCAGATGACTAAGAGAAGACAACCTTTACAACAACTTGGGGTACTTTCATATATGCAAAAATTCCTTTTGGGCTTATAATGCTGGAGAGACTTTCCAAAGGGCCATGGTGATAGCCTTTGCTGATGAGAAGGATAATTTCATCATGATTTACTTGGATGATATCACTGTGCTTTCAGATTCCAATGATAAACATCTTGAACATCTAAGGAAGGTTTTCCAGAAATGTAGAAAGTTTGGCATCTCGTTAAATCCAAAAAAATAAAACATTGGGATGAAAGAAGGAAGATTGCTTGGACACATCATTTCAAAGGAATGCATAAAAATAGACCCCAACAGAGTGGAAGGAATTATGAATATTAACATTCCTAGGAGAAAGAAAGAGGTGCAGTCTTTCCTAGGAAAGGTAAATTTTTTGAGAAGGTTCATTCCCAACTTGGATGAGATTATAAAGCACATCACAAATATGCTCAGGAAAGGCATTGAAATAAAATGGACTCCTGAAGCTAGGAAGTCATTCGAAGATATTAAGGTGGCACTGACCAAAGATCTAGTGTTAGCCAACCCAAATTTTGCAAAGGACTTTATCTTATTTTCCTTTGCCTCAGAACACACCATCGCTGACATTTTGTTACAAAAGGATGAGAAGAACTTTGAAAATCCCATAGTGTATTTCATAAGGACATTGAGAGACTCCCCACTAAGGTATGAAATCATGGAAAAGAAAGAATATTCCTTGGTGAAGTCCCTAAAGGAATTCAAAACTTATATATTGCATTCCCGTGTCATTGCTTATGTGCCTAACAATTATGTAAGGGATATCTTGACTCAGCCTGATCCTGAAGCGAGAAGGGGAAAATGGATCGCAGTAATTTTGGAGTATGACCTTGAAATCAAGCCTACAAAGCTGATTAAGGGTAAAGGACTTGAAAAATTAATGGCGCAGTTAAATTGTGATGTTTTGGGAATCAATTTTATTGTTGATCTATCGGAAAATCCACAAGAATAAATGGTCCCGCAGGTATCTTAGAAGTTTATTGATTCTCCTTGGTACGCTAACATTATTTACATGTTAAGGAATCTGCAATATCCTCTAGGATTGAGCAAAACCGAAGCCAAATTTTTGAAGTTGAAAGAAACTAAGTTTTGCATTCTGGACAATTCTCTGTATTGGAAGGATCCATGTGGGATCTTACGAAATTGTTTGTTGGAGGAAGATATGAAAAGGGATATTAAGGAGTTTCATAAAGGAGACTGCTGCAAGAGAAATAAGCTAAACCAAACAAAGCTCAATGGAGAATAAACTAACTGGTCCATGCACAACAAATGAGAGAGCATGTCTTCAACAAATCACATCTACACTAAGACAGAATGAAAACAATTTTCGACAGACACACCAAAGACAACGATTTCAAGGTGAATGATTTGGTAATAAAGTGGGACGCGAGAAATGAAGATAAAGGGAGGCATGGGATGTTTGATCATCTTTGGATGGGGCCATTTAGGATTTTTGCGTATCACGAGAACAATGCCTATTTGTTGCAAGATCTTAATGGAGATCTCACTGGTGGGGGGCCTGCGAATGACATGCTTCACAAATGTTATCTGGTTTAGCAAGTTTTGTCAGTCTTTCATTTCATTATAAATAACCATTTATATTTTCAAAGAAAGAGTTTCAAGTCAATAGTCAATAGAAAATTGAAGCCCGAAGTGAAGGCCCTAAGTTTATGCTGAGTCTAGCTGTAGCTAGGTCAAGAAGGTATGGGTTGAGTCCATTTTGTCATTTTAGAGTCTTTAAGTAAAATAAAACCCAATGGTCAGACACTTGATTTTCTATTCTTTTCCACCTCACTGGGAGGATATCATCCCCATTGGAGCTAGTTGTTAGCACCATGATTTTTGCAGTCAGAGTTAGTCCTAGATGAGTCATAGTTCATGTGTCAAAGCGTGTGAGGTCAGATACCGAATAACAAATGGGTCAAAATCAACAAGTAGTGGGTCTAGACCTTGGAGTCAGGAAAGGGCGTAATGATTATTCATGTGAGACCTGTAAAGGTCCCTTTCCCTAAAGATCGAGTCCTATCAGAAAAGGGGAATTTACATGCCAGAGATCGAGGTAAGTTGTTGGGATAAAGGTCACATCGAAAGAAATAACGAACATCACCACCTAATTATGAAGTCAGAAAGGTGAAAAATCACGACGCTCATATAATGTATACTCTTTCGCTCTTATCATTTGTACTTTTCACACTTCAAAGTGTACCCGTCACACGATTTTCCTGCACAAATATTCAACCTGCTTCCAAACTTCTCATCATCATGGATTTATTGTCCTCTTCCATGATAAACACTGGTCACCCTGCATGCCTCTCCTTTACTTTTTGGACTTGTGCGATGTCTATGGTTTTTTCTGTAAGCTCTGGATCCCTTCATTGTGTGAAAGATGATTGCCATCGTTCATATTGTAAGTCTGTCGATTCAAGTTACCATGTCTCCTTCATCATTTTCAATCATTGTTTAAAGTATATTGGAGTTTGCTACAAATTAGTGTGTTGGACATTATTTCTTCTCATGATCAACTTTTCTTCTTTGGAATTTTCTCCTGTCGTGCTCAATTTCTCATTGCACCTAAATTCTTTATCTCGCAACAAGTCTCCTAGTACTTTGCTACTACACCAGAATTTTCCGTCGCTATTTCCTACTGCGACAAGCCTCTCATTTCTCTTTTCCACCATGTCGAGTTTCCCCATTGCGTTGAAAATTTCCATCGCACCTTAATTCCACGTCGTGGACTCATGTGGCTGATTTTTCTTGCCGTGCAATTTTTTTGTGACTGCCTTTCAGACAGTCTCTATGAATTTCATCATTCTTAGTTGTCGCACAGAGAGGGTGTTACCATTCATTACCGCACACGTGAGGAAAATATATATTGGCATCATGGAAACTTCCCAAATCATAAGAAAGAAGGATATAAGTGGCAGGGCTGTGAGGTATGAGCCTCAAGAACTAGAGTTAATAAATGAAGATCTAGAAATCAGGGCATATTTTGAACAAGTTGGATGTATGCACTTTTGTGAAAAGATCAAAGGGTACAGTGTGAAGCTGGCTGAGTAGTTCTCCCTCAATTTTACACTGTTCTACACGACCATTGCGAGAATCACCTTCCGAGTGACAGAGGAGACTCTTTCAGTTGTGACGGAGATCCCTCTGCGCGGTGAAAAATGGTTTAAAGGTATGCCCTTAGACATTGTATTCTATAAAGAATTTATCAAGACCAACTGTCTAAATGGGAAAATTGGAGCCTACGTTCCAAGCCAGTACCTTTGGGATCCTTTCCAAAATATCCTAAAGGTAATAAGAAGATATTTCACCTTTGAAGGAAGGTTTGACAGAATGTACCCATGTCACATTAGGCTACTGATGCACTTCACAGGGAAAAAACCTTTGAATCTACCTTTCTTCTTGCATCAAAGATTGGAAAAGATGGAAGATAGCGTCCAAGCCGAGGTTGACCAACCGAGGAACAATTTATCACATTTTTTGTTAATAAAGCTGTTGGTGGTAGAAGAATTGAGACGTTTGAACAAAGACTGGGATTCATTTCTGATTTCGGCTAACATCCCTAGGGACCCTAAAGGAGACATTCCTCTATCTGCGAGGGAAACATCATTCCACAATGCAAGGAAAGACGGGAAGATTTAATGGGAAAGGGAAATGAAAGAGAAGACTCGTCATCCCACCAACCAACACCCTGGAAAAGAGGCAAACCAAGGTTGACTAAGAAACCTGAGGAGATCCAAGCTCCCAATGAACCGCGCACCCAGTCTACTGCCGAGAGATTAATCATGCACATTGTTCGAATAGAACCTGTTGAAGGTTCACGCATGGGAATTGGTGAAAGGTTGAAGAATTCAGGTGAGGAAAACATGAATGTTCAAGAGTCATCACAACAACTGAATAAAGCGCAACTCACTATAGCCGAAATGTATCAATAAAACAAAGAATTAAGAAGACAACTAGAAGAAAGGAATATTGAAATGCCATCATCACAGAGTCAGGCAGGGAATGCAAATTGGCTCAAAAGACAACTCAGAGAGGTACAAGACACAATTATCTAGATGCGAGAGGAACAAAGGGTGTCAGAAGAAAGAATCACAGAGCATTTTAAGGAATGCAGGCTGACCATGGATAACGCTTGTGCAACTGTCACCCATGCTCAAGAAAAAATGAAAGGAAATGCAGTCTTGTGGAGATAGGTGAAGAATATAAACAAACAAAACTAGTCTCTGAGAAAAAAACTCAGCGTTTTAAGGTTGCAGGTGAGGCCAGAGGCATGAGTAAGACAACCCCATTTTTTCTTTTTTGATCGTGACATGGAATCTTTCTCCCCACATATCCTATTTCCTGCCAGTAACAAGAAGTCTGAAGTGACACCTGTGTGATGAATATTCATTGTGCAGATGCTGTAAACTTACCTACTGAGGAGAGAAGGTATAAGTGAAATGCATGCCAGTTTTGGAAAAGATGCATGGCCTCCCAATCGTTGCTACCACCTGGAGTTTCACAAGAGACCGCAAATGGATTTCCTCTACACCAAATCGCCATGTGCATGCTATAGCCAATGATTGCGTAGCAGCAACTAGAGCCCATTATACAAGGTGATCAAGTTTCCAACAGTGCGCTCAATTACTGGGGCACCCCGTGAAAGAAAATGCTGATCTACCATAACCTGATGATCGAATCTTACTCATGACCGAATGATTGAGACAAAGGTGTTGGTTATTTTATGATTAGGTGTAGTCAGGTTTCTATTTTTGGTAAACTCTATTCAAAAGGCTGTCTGGGAGGAAGTAACCAAATCCAAAATTCTAGGAGAAAGTAGTTCGAGGCATACCAACCCGAGAGGGTGTGGTTTTTCTATATATTGTATATTTTTTATGTAATCTAGGTTGGAAAAGTAGTGTAGAAAGAGGACTCTTGAATGTAATCTTTGAATCTGAATAGAAATAACAATGCAAAGGTCCCGAATCTTTGATGAAAATATTTTATTGGTGGTGGTTTGATGTATTGTTATCCTATATATGTATGTACTACCTGTTTCCTGTAAATTCATGTATGTTTCCTTTGTTTAAATTGGAATGTTTGTCGAGTTTAAAATTCATCGCGTGGTTCTTTAGACTCAACCATTTAAACTCTGTGTTTTTCTTCTGAGTAAGTTATAATTCATCTTTAATGGTGCTCTGATTTGCTTTATGTTCTCTTTTCTTCTGCCATATATGACGACATTTAAACTGAAAGACCATTTCCTATTTAGCCTTTATCCTCTCAAAGTTTCCCTTACCAATCATTGATTTCTCTCATTTTTAGAAGGTTGACTCTATAGCCCAAAGTTATGTATTTTCTTGCCAGCGAAACTAGAAACATTTCTCGAACATATAAATCTAGCCAACAATCCAAAGTCATTATCTATCAGAGACTAGGTCTCAGAGAGAGCCTTCTCTAGATTGGAAAGGCTAGTTTCCAGTCTTAAAGTTGGTCTGTAGGTTACCTTGGTAGTTCGTTGCTTTTGAGCTCAAAAATTTACCAAGTGGTAACATGTGGAAACTTTGAAGAATGACACAAATTCATTGACAAAGTCTATGAGCACCAAGAAGTTCTCCTGGTGTAGAGAAACAATGGGCATTGCTACCCTGGATTGTTGACTATGTAATCATGTGGCCCCTTGTATGAAAAGAGAACAATAAGTGGGATACATTTGGGTATGTGTTATATTATTTTCACAACCAAAATGTTGCACCAATTTTTCAGTGGGGTCATAGGGGGGCGAAGCCCCCATAATTGTTTTTGGGCGTTTTTTTGCATCAGTTTTTAGCATTTTTTCAACACATGGTTTTCGCTGATGGTTTTCTACTATTGGTTAAGGAAGTATGGTTGTCAAATAATACATATCAATACATTAGGGGATTTGGATGGCACATGATCCTATATGTATTCTATTACAAACAATGAAGATAATGAATCAATAATAAGAGGCAAATTCTAAATAGGTTGTTGGTTTTTCCAGTTTGGGTTTCTTGGGTAAAATCTACGTGTGATGTGTGTGTGTGTGTTATAACCCTAAACTGCACCATACAGGTTTACCTGGCATCAGGCCAACTCATGCCTCTTCCTAGCCAAAACCATGCTGAGAAATTCCTCAAAAATCACTTGAAAACAAGCAACCCGCACCCTAACTTCTCACTGGGCGCGGGTATCCGCTTGCTGTCCTCTTACTGCACGCGGGTATCCGTGGGCTAGCCTAAAACAGCCCGCGAGTACCTAACAATGCAAAAAATCAGGGAAGTTTCCGCCGAGGCTCGGGGCTTTTTGTGCGAAGACAAACAGCCATGCTTCTCAGGCGAATTATGTTTTAGCAATCTCTTCTTGCCTTGGTATCCGTGGAAGAAACAGCTAAAGCACGACATGAGGTACCTAACAATGCAAAAATCAGGGGAAGTTTCCTTAGGAGACTCGGGGCTTTGTCAGTTAACTGAAACTCTCACCATGCATGGCCGAGAGTTCGACTAAACCTAACTCTTCCTAACCTATAAAGGAGGGGTAGAGGGGTACTAGTCAAAGGAGGAAAAAGGATAACAAAGAAACTCTGCCAAATTACCAAGCCAGTTCTGTCCAAACTTTTCAACTTTGCCTTAAGCTTTAGAATACTTGCAGCAACGGTTGGGACAAAGAAGAAGAGGAAGAGCCGAGGATCAGGATAGTGGAGCGGTGACCGGCCTCAGAAAGCATTGTAAGTTGATTTATATTGATGGTAATAAAAAAAGATACTTTTCCCATCCCAGATACACATGAATCTAAATATTTCATTATCTGATTTATGTTTATTCTAACCCTAGTAGATCAGTAGCATGCATATATGTTCTTGTCTTATTTGCAGGAAAGCTTTGTGGTAGTAGCAGCAGTAGCAAGGAGACAACAACTCAACGGAGGATCTACTTCAACCTTCCGAAAACAAGGTTAGTTCATTCTTCCTGTTAACTTGTCTGAGAAAGGGTTGAGATTTTGGGTAGAAAGTTAAAGGTTAAATTTGAAGGGTCATGATCTGCATACAGGCTTAGAACCCTAGCTTATTATTCCGTAGGGTAAAATACCCAACAACAGAATTGGCGACTCCACTGGGGATTTTTCTTACTCTTAGGGTCTCTTGGTTTGGTGAAGATTTTTTGGTAGTTTAGAGAATTAAATTCCTGTTTCTTTGCTGTTTTTGTTTTTCTGTTAGTTGAAAGCTAGCAGAGAGCCTGGTTATCAATACCAGTTCTCTTTGACTGACACTCGACATTTATTTTCGGGACACACAGGTACACCCAGCCTGCACAAGGCCTGCACGCGGTAACCCGCGCCCTAACTATCTATAGCACGCGGGTATCCGCGGGCTATGAATGAATTTCAATGGCATGTAGCTTTCAGGGTATCCGCGGGCTATAGTGGTTTCAGTAGCGTGTAGCTTTCAGGAAGCTAAAGAGGCAGTCCCCTCTTCCTCTGTCAGAAGTTCATCTTCTCAGGGGGCTTTCTGGATCCTGTCTGGGTTCTGTTAGTTGATTGTCTTGTTATTCAGTCTGTTTTGCAAGTGTTGTTATTAGGATTCAACATTAGTGAGATAGTTCTTGCTTGAGGGGTAGGCCAGCAGCCTGTCCTTAGTCCATATTCAAGGAATCTCTGGTTCATCAGAGTTATAGGACTCAAATCCCCCCTTTCCTGTGCAGGTTTATCTTGGTAGTGGTAGTGTCGGTCATTTCTTGCATTTGTTTTCTTGGTTGAAAATTTTCTTTTTGTTTTTCTGTTAGAAGCGATAGCATCTGAACCTGTTAGAGACTCTGGTGGTCAATACCAGAAGCCTGTCTCAGGTCTAGATTGTCTGTGTTTGATCTTTCTTAGCTTTTAAGCATACCCGCGGCCTGCTTGAGCTTAGCACGTGGATATCCGCGGCCTGCTTGAGCTTAGCACGCGGGTACCCGCAGGCTGTTTTGGTGACAGTCGCGGGTCTGTTAGGTAATTTTTCAGCTGAGGTGGGGGCATTCATTCCCTCCTTCAGTGAGAATAACTCCTCTCAGAGGTTTGGAGTCGGGGGATGCACAGTCAGCAGGTTAGGGTATCTCCTCCTTAGCTTGTGCTTGATATTTGATTTTTGATAGAAAAGACATTTATTTTATGGTTTTTAGGCAAG